>JAHWFP010123954.1:0-10274 GCA_023313725.1 Lithobius niger | reverse complement strand
CTGCCAAAAATATCAGACACTGCCATCTAGTGTTGTAATATGGAGTTAAACACACACCTAACACTAAAATGAAGTTTCATTATCAGTTACGTTGTAGTCAATGCAAGCATCTATTTGAAACAAAATGTACATTTTTTGGCGAATCCATAATAATTTGGCCATGACTGTATGTATACCACGCGCCATGGATGTTTGCTGTGACGTGCATATCACGTGACTGGGCTAGTCCAATCAGACGGCCAAACAGCCGTTGTTCTCGTTCGTCATTGGCTAACTCATGGTGACGTCACGGCAAATAGCCATTGCGCATGGTTTAGCAAATAATTACAGACTTCTATTGTATGCGCGGCGTATCTTGAGTCCTGCAAGTATTTTGTGAGCGGCTACGTCTTCCTGGAGGGGGCGGCATTAATCGACGGCCGCCATTGTTTTTGTACTCATCTTGGATATCAACAAGGCACTCTGCTACCAAAAACATACCATTGATGATCTGTGTCGTTCTGGGGCGAACTCAAGATGGACCGTGGACACTAGTGGTCTATCTAGCGTTCGACACAAAATCACATGATTTTCTCGGAGGTTTTTAATGGCAACAGTATACTGAAAATAAATTCCGATCATTGTCTAAACTTATTTCAGGAGATATCAGTGGTGTTTACCGAAAAACACGCGTACTTAGGACTGAAACTCGAAGCTTGGGGAATTACTCTAAACAAAAATAAAGCTTTTAAATTTAACAACTAATCAGTGGAGGGAGCAGGGGGGGGGGCGCCCCCCGGCCATTGCACTGCCCATTTCGCAAAATGCCCTTTTTGATTAAAAAAAAAAGCGTTTTCGTTCCTAAAAAGGGCACAAAAAGCCCAAAAGGACTTGAAACAGGGGCAGAACAAGAGCGCAAACAAAAAGGTCCTCAGAAAAAAAGTCCAGTAAAGCTTCTGGGCCCTTAAGCTACACTAAAAGTTGCCCCTGCTCTCTTGGGGGTCTGTGCACGTTATACAGCAACCAATTACCCAGCAGTCAATCAGTATGCCAACCTATATGAAAAATAAAATTAAAAAAATTTATAAAACTTTTCCTCGTGACTACCCATGATTTCCTCTGCCATTATTGCCCCATTGTGACATGGCGTCCTGCCACGAATTAGGGTGTTTTTTTTTAGGCATGTTTTGAAATTTCAGTATTTTTTTTTTAAATGAGGGAATTGCCATTTTATGTTTTTAGTAAATTACTGTTGTTTTTCAGGTTTTATTCTGATGAATTGTCGGTTTGAGACTTCAAAATTAGTGATTGCTATTTTTAATTATTACGCCAGTCAATGTCGACCCAGCTGTCTACCAGGCTTCTTTTTAACTTTTGGCGGCTTGTACACCAACCAATTTTGCCCAACGAGTTTAGCACAGAAATTGGCTTAGGAGGGCGCTGTTTCAGTCATACTCTTCGCTTCTACGGACCTGTTTATATAGGTTCCTGATAAGCCAAAATTGACTATTGACCAATTTTTGTTGGGGGAAAAAATCGCGTAATCGGTTTGTATAGCTAATATACAGTATGTCTCGGTCTGAAGTCCTGAACCAGGTAGGCCTATATGGTATAAACCTATATACTACACCTAGAGGAAAGACCTGGGTTTACTGCGAGTGGACGCCTATAGAGCAGTTACACGACGTAGTATTATTGTATATAACTCTATGCTGGAGCCTTAATGGGTTAGCTGCAAGGGGCACTGTAGAGAGAAGCAGAAGGGCGTCATACTGAAGCCGAGGCTATGAAGAGTGATTTCCTAGACCTAAAACGCGCGATTTTTGTTGTTGGTGAAAACAACGTTATTTTAAGCCTAAGAAATCCGCTCTTCCGTTGTTTTTCCCTCCATTTTTATTTGTAGTGCACCTTGTAGTTATGCCCTCCAAAACCCATACCGGTGCCAATATGGCGGCAAATGTCACTGCTCTATTGTGGAAGACATTTGCTACTCCCATTAGGTTCATATTTGGCTCATAGTTTGCCGATTTGCACACCTTAGGCCTAATGTGGTATAGGCGTACATCGTATAGGCCTACACTGTATAGGCCTGTGCCATATAGGCCTATACCTGGTTCAGGACTTCTGAGGCATACAAAATATTTTTTTCTTCATTTTCATTCCAACTTTTATCCCCAACAGGGGGTCATGCTTCCCTGCCGGCTGACGCTATACCGCTGGGGAAAACGCCTATCCCTCTGACGTAATTTGTAGAAGCGATTCATCACCAACTCAGCAGGAGACCTCAAATTAGAGTTGGCGAAAGGTGCGTGGGAACTGGGGGCGGAGGAGGGGGGAGAGAAAAGGGGAAACAACTTGCTTTCAAATGACAAAGACAAAATGGTAAAGACCCCCTCTTCCCCTGGACAATGGCTGTTGCCAAAATAATACTGAATCTTTGCCAACAGCCAGCAGGTAATTAATGACCGGCCATTAGCTAATGTATCGCCACCAGGAACCGGAAGACGAACAATTCACAATGTTGCTAAGTTTTTCCTCCGGAGGAAAAACTAGTTTCGGGGGAAAAAGCGAACAAAAGGAAAGGCAGAGGAAATAAAGCAGAACAGCTAAAGTGTACATATGATTAAAGCAACGCTTTAATTAATTTTCGGAAAAACGGTGCTCGCTTCTCAACGCGCGTGGTTACTGATTACCATTATAAGGAACGAATCCTGTTTATACGTTGTACAACCTAAAGTTGACAAGGAAAGACTTCACAAATGTAGTTCCTATCTGGGTGGTAGGTTTTGTAATTCCTAGTCCACTGATATGAAACGTCCTGATCTGATGTCATCGTTTAAGAAACATTTGCTTTAATTGGTTACTTGATCAAAAGCCAGCTTACTTAGCAAATGTTCAACATTGTGAGTTGACTTTTTCGAAATTTGATTTTTCTTGCATCATGTCTAAAAACTGTTGCTTCCCCCATTTCTTTCGGGAAAGTACGGTTGGGCTATGTTTGTTTTCTATGGATTCTTCATGATTTTGTTCCCTCTTTCTTATCTTTGTAATTTTTCACGATTTTTTTTATAGTTATGTAAAAATTTTTTAATGATTTCTGGCAAGTAATCGTATTTTTTGAATGTTGAGATTTTTTTCTCAGTGGTTTTTTTTCCTTCTGTATTTTGTTTTGCATTTAAGTGAGCTACTGACCCACATGCGGGCATCCTGCTCTTGTGGTGACTGGGTCACTAAAATGACTTCAATGGGTCACTTCAATGTCACTTCAATGTCTGACTTTGCATACTGCATTGAAATAAATTCAACTCAATTGAAAACTCAACACAGGCAGGCTGTAGATCCATGTTGGCGATCCCGTTTGCTCTATCCTGGTCGCCTCCTCCGTTTGTGTGGTTGAGGGTTGGAGAACCCCTCTCTGATCATATATCTAACGTAAGGTTAGTATCTCGTTTGGCCTTGAGTCATTGGCGTGCCATAATTTTGCGGTTTACGATTTCACGCATTTCAAGAATGCTTAAACCTAAATTGTTATTAATAAACGTTAAATCGCTTTAATTACTAAAATACTTGAACCAGCATGCGTGTTTAAAGTGTCGGCGACCTATCATGAGTTCGCTGCAGAACGAACACAGATAATCGATTGTACTTTTTTGGTAGCAGAGTGCCTTTTTGATATCCAAAATGGTTAAAAAAAAACAATGGCCGCCGTCAATTAACGCCGCCCCTCCAGGAGGACGTAGCCGCTCATAAAATGCTTGCAGGACTCAACGCCGCGCGCACAATAATTCCTTATTTTGTTCCTTTTCTGTTTTAGTTGGTCACGTGTGCTAATCTCCCTTTTTTTTTTTTTTACTTAAACTCGCTTCACCCCACGTTACGGATGTTCCTGGTCTGTCGTCCGTGCGTGACGGGTCGTCACGTTTGTCCACGCTCCGCACGTCATCCCCAATGACGTGACGTAACCTCGTCTCCGGCTCGTCTTTCATTTTTGTCTGGCTTGCGTCGAGTGATCGCCGCCGCAGCAAAGTTTTTTCAAGAAGCTCGTATACCGTTTTACGCCTGCTAAAACCCGTTTCCACTGAAGATGGCCACCGCCCGTTTGGAGCTTTTATCAGTGGAATGAGAGGTGACATTTCTTAAGTTGCCGTACGCCTTGCAGAAAGAAGCTGCCATTGTTCATGCTGCGTCATTGTCGACACCGGTATTAAACCATGCGCAATGGCTGTTTGCCGTGACGTCACCATGAGTTAGCCAATGACGAACGAGAACAACGGCTGTTTGGCCATCTGATTGGACTAGCCCAGTCACGTGATACGCACGTCACAGCAAACAGCCATGATGCGTGGTATAGGCCCAAATCAACTCAGGGTTGTTCCTGTTATTTTTCCAAGAAGAATGCAATAGAAAACCGTAAGGCTATTGAGCTTTGTACGGTGGAGTATTTTCCCCTGTCCAGCAAAGAATATTTCAATTTTTTTCAAAGTGCAGATAGGCCTATAAAGGCTGCTTCTCCCGCGCGCCGTATTTTCGCTCCCGGCGGCTTCAGCGTGGAATCTTTCACCCCATTTTGTAATTGTTATCCTGTCTTATAAATATGTTACGATGCCTTCGACAAATCATTACCGTTACGTCTTGTTAAATACCTTAGCAACTTGTTCACTGTATGGAGTGTTCGAGGTTTTGCCTCCGTAATGGAGGCCAGTCCGTCATGTCTATTTGTACGCCCCTCGCGGCTCTCTATTGTATATAGTATCTTACCTCCTGGTGATCTAATAAAGGGGTGCAGCACTTTTAAATATTTGTTTTTGTGACCAAGAGAGACCAGGTTCTCTCGAAAATTAAATTCAGTGTTGTTATGAACTTGTGGATATCTGTCTCCAGGAACAGCCAAGTTGTTTAAAGGGGTGTGCTTACAGGAAGCACACGCTCATTCTCTGTTACTGCAACCTGGTGTTGTTACTGAACTCACGTGTGTTGAATGGGGTGCATAACCCCGCTACGGTAGCTAGCTGCTCGTTAGGTAGTTAGGACCGTACATTGTACTGTAAATCTTAGGCATGCCAGCCTTACCCTAAATAAGTGTCTCCCCATTGATTTGAAACGTTAACGCTTGTTTTCATTGCCGTAATGCATTATTGCCAAGTGTTTGCTTGACCATTTGATAAGATTGCCGTTGGAATTCGCTCCGGCCCCCCCCCTCGAGGATAGCTTGGCAATGGACTCGGGACCTCTCAGCTGCGAGCACTAATCATAATATTGTCCTCTACTATAAAGAAAGTCGCCATTGCACCAAAATTGGAAACTTCCCCCCTCCGAACACCAGAAGACGGTGTCACTGAATCGTCGTATAGCCCTCATGACGAAACAGCCTCTCCGATAGCCAATGGTGAGCGAAAATGAGACAAGATAGGCAGTAGACATGATTATTTTATAGGTCCGGTTGATAAATTTGCAGGTGTGTCACTGACGGATATGAATCAGTGCAAGTATACATCAAAACGACTTTAATTTTCAACCATATCGTTATTGACCTTGTTCAAGTATAAAACAGAACGATAAAACACTTAAAGATACCAGCACTCCTAACAAGATAGTATCAACACCTCAACATCCAGATTTTGCCAAGCAATCTTGACCGGTATGTCGGAAAGTACTTCTGAAGGGCACGGACAACGGAGTGGAATGAAAAAATACAAGTTTCGAAATTCGAAATGTCGTCGTGCGGAAAAGTTGAGCCTTTATCGTCACTACCACGCATAAAAACAATTTCGTCACTCTGAAGTCAGGTCTACAGGTGCCACAAAGCAGGCCTTCAAGTTTAACATTGTATATGTCAATGGACGGAATGGCGGAAAAAATGGCAAAAATGAGGATTAGATTGATTTAAAATTTGATTTTAACTTTATCTCACTTGATATTGTCAGAAACCACGTAAATAATGCTGTAACGAAAAGGAATTTAATTTTAGTTCAAAACTATGGGCATAATGATTTAACATCAAAGATAGGACAAAATAGCCATTTTTTGCTATTTTTGGCCCATAACTTAACTATAGGGCGTCATCAGGTTACACCATCGACAAAATTGAGTGAAGCGAAGAAGCCAGCCAACAAACAAACCAATAAACCACCAAACAATAAACCAATCAACCAACCAACCAACAAACAAACAAACCAACGATACACTGGCCACAGGTCATGTCGTAAATGGCACGTGGAAGAGGAAACGGCCTACACGAACGGGGGAGGAAGGGGGGGGGGGGCCACGGAAGTAAAGCTGCGGGGCAGGGACGACGCTAGAATCACTTTACTGCAGGAGAGGCAGCAGTGGGGCAGCAGTCTTCGCCAGGGGGGCGAATCGAAAATTTCCACTATTACGCCCCCCCCCCCCAAAAAAAAAAACCCGAATAAAAGTAACAATAACAATCTTGCAATTCTTTCTCACACCCAACGTTCTTAACTGCTTTCTACACCATTTCTTTTTGGAATTGTTTTCAATTCAGCTGAAAAAAAGATGATTTTACAAATCTCACAGTAACAACTAGTCTCCATCGATGTGACCTCAAGTCCTTCCCGTCGCTGTAAAAGAAACTAACGTAGTTTTCTTAAGTAACCAGAATTTTCTTCGTTTATACGTTTGATTTTGATCTGATGGGGGGGGGGGGGGGGCGGCCAAAATTTAGCGTCCCTGGCTGCGGGTCACAACTTACGCTACCTTGAATATATATTAGTACTTGCCAACAGGCTTGGCTTTTAATTCACTGACCTACGGTTCTCATTCAGCACTACTACTTGAACGTTCCTCAGACACCCGACAATTATGGGTTAGTTTCTACATAGCTTACACCACTACCTAGGGGTCCAGACCTGTACTGGCGTAGCGCAAATTCACCGTTGCATAATACATGTAGAAGTCTTGGCGTAGAAACTCCTCAACCGAAAAACCCGTCCTAAAATCCCTCCAAAGTTAAGACCCTAAGTTAAGTAGGTTTAGCGGTTTCGAATTTGGCCATGGTTACTAAAATAACAGGCCCACCACAAGAGAGAGAGATTTTTACGGTTGGGCTTATTTGCAACGAAGAACCAAAAACCAACTTTATTCAGTTACGCATCCGAACATCACCAAACTACGCATGCACAAATTACAATACAACTCCATCGTCCATAATAATAATAATAATAATAATAATAATAATAATAATAATCAGTTTACCCCCAAGCGGGGGAGAGGACACAGAAGGGCATGGCTCTTACTCTGACTCTAAGAGTTAAGCAATTAAAAGGAAATGGCAGACATGCGTTAGTAGGTTCGTTTTAAAAAACTTGTTCAAAGGGCAAAGAGTCAGGCGTCGTTTAAAGATTGACACGGATGGCACTGACACAACGTGCTCATAGAGTTCGATACGCCGAAGACGCGAACCGGCAAAAAAAAGATCTCCTTCCCTCCATAGAGAACTTAGGCAGAGAAAGTTTTAAGGAGTGTCCGCGAGTAGAAGAAGGGACCTGTAAGTCAAAAAAAGGAAGATCGACTAGCAGAAAGCCCTTCAAAATCTTGAAATGTCAAAATAAGGTCAGCCCGAAGACGACGCAGATCCAGAGGCTCAAGACCGAAGAGTTTGAGTCGTTTGTCAGCCGGTAGAGACTTCAGGCCAGGCAGTTGTCGGGTGAAAGAACGTTGAACCGACTCCAGAACATCAATATCCTGGAGTAAATGTGGGGACCAAACCGGACGGGCGTACTCTAAAATTGGGTGTACTCTACAAGGGAAAACATCAACAATACTGCACATTAAAACTATTAATTAGAACTATTAATTAGACATGTGCACGTGATTATTTAATTTGCAACACAACGTAACTATTTTTAGCAGTATCCAATTTCAAAAGCAAGATTCACAACAAGGCACAGGCAGTAGTTATTTCTTTGTCCATTTGCTTTCGTACCGCTGGATGGCGTTGTTTCTCAACAACAGGTCTGATTTTAACTTTTTTTTTACAAACTACTTCTGGGTGTGCCATTATCAAGTGCAAAATCAGGTTTTAATTTATGTAGTCGTTATTGCATGATACGTAGACTAGAATAGTGAAGTGTGCTTCCGTTCCGATTTCTGGCTTCCACAGGGCACGTTTTCTACATACCATACAAATTAAAAATTTCAAGCGAATAAAACGGGTAAGTCAGTTTTCAATTTTGCCAACTACGTGATTTTCGTGAAAGTTAATTGCGATTATGACGTCAAACTGCAGAATTTTTTGGTCACATTAGTAGACGTTGCTGCATTAACTAAGAGAATCTTTCACATCTTGGTGGTGATGGGCAAACAGATTTTTAGAAAACGTACTAGTGAGTAAAACGGCCAACTGAATTTTGAATTTTACTAAATCTACACTTGCTTTTTTTTTATGCAAAGTTGGGGAAAGGATTCCTCCATCCCACCCCTCTTGTCCATACGGCCTCAACTAGCGATCAATCGAGTAAAGACGAAATTACAGACAGACATGACTGTACTGCGTGGCCTTCCTCAAATTATCCATCAAATTACCTTACTTGACACTTCACTTTTCTATCACCATAAGAACTAGAAGCTTCCACCAGTCCCTTCTGGGACAAGAAACACTGCCTATCCTTAGATAGTAGCATCACAGAGAAGCTGTTTTTCCAACTGTCTTCCAACATGGACTTAGGAACCTAAACATTATATCTTAACATTGTAGCAGTCCACTACTGTCTAACATCGATACATAGCAAAATCTAACAGTGACCTTACAACCATGCCTAGAAGCATCCAGCAGTCATGCTTCAGCATCAAGTAGCAGACTGCAATGCCTCAGTGTCTGTCACCATTAGATGAAGAAACTAACAGTCGTCTTTCAGCATCAAGTAGTAGAATGTAAAGTCTAAGTGTCTGTTACCATCACATGAAGCATCTAACAGAATAGTCGTCTTTCAGTATCAAGTAGTAGACCTCAAATCTTGGTGTCTGTAACCATCACATGTAGCATCTAACAGAGTAGTCGTCTTTCCGCATCAAGTAGTAGACAGTAAAGTTTCAGTGGCTCTCACCATCCCATGAAGAATCTAACAGAGTAGATGTATTTCACAATCAAGTAGGAGACTAATGTCTCAGTGCCTAACATTGTCAAATATGAGCAGCTAATAAAGAAGTCATCCTCCACCATATAGCAGGAGACTGAAATTTCAGTGTCACCAGCAAAGAGGAGAGCATAACATAGTAGTCCTTCTTCGCCGTCAAGTTGGAGAATATAAAGTGTTAGTGTCTGTCACCATCAAAATGGATGATCTAGCAGAGTAGTCAGCTTTTACTATCAAGTGGAATAATTTCCGTCTGCAGTCATTTTTCACCGTTAAGTAGGAGACTAATGTTGCAGTTGTCTTCCACTATCACATAACCTAATACTGCATTTGTCTTACACCATCTACTGAGATAATCTAACACTGCAGTCGCCTTACACCATCGAGCGGGATAATCAATAACGCAGTTATCAAGTGGGATAACCTCACGATACATTCGTGTTACACCCTCTAATGAGAAAATCTTACAGTGGAGTCATCTTACACTAGCAAGTAGGAGGATCAAACAAGGGAGTCGTCTTAAACCACCAGGAAGTAAATTTGAAGACGTTAAATGACAAAACAGGTTCTTTTGCGCCAATAAAACCTTGAACGATCAGTGAATCCCTTAATAGCTCATCGCTTCCACATTCCCCAATTCAGTTTGTCGTCATACCAGCCTCATCTGCTCTACCATTATGCTAAATCAGATTACTAATAGAAGATTCCTCGAATCAAAGTCAAATTGGAGGAAAAGTCATCGCTCCAATCAACCAAACGGATATGGCAAACAGAATAGGGCATTTTACCCCCTTACTAACTGGTAACCCTGACCCACAAAAGAATGAGTTGCCAGAATGGGTCTCACTTCTTTACCCTTAAGGCATTTTCGAGTTTGTGAAAAAATAATTGCTATAAAAGGAAGAGTAGTATAATGCACTCCCGTAGAAATCAGTCAGTCACTACTACTATGCAAAGACACTGCTATGAAGCAGCCTTGCAACTTTAACTGAAATAAGGCACACAAAGTTTTAAAACTTTCACATTAGTTTCACCGATTAATTACTAATTAAACAGCAATGCTAATTGGAGGGGCCTTCCCCTACTACATTTAACCAGGCCATTTATTTAAATTATTCAGCTCCCGGATAGCCTACATCAAATTGTAAATATTCGTAAAGCAAATAGTTTCACTACGGAGCTTAGAGGGGTCATTACGCACGC
>JAHWFP010123952.1:0-11372 GCA_023313725.1 Lithobius niger | reverse complement strand
TCCCCCAATATATCACCTCCTCATCTCTGGCCACTCTCTATTTTTTCATCCATTTTGTTATAAATCTTGACAATTTTTCTTCAAAGGGAGGCCCAAATATTTGTTTCACCCCATGCAATACCTCAGCCGCTCATTCCTCAGCTGTTCCTCCCTAATTTTTTCGTGACTGAATTACTCCTTCAGTGTAGTGTTATGTTTGCTGAAACCATTTTTACATCGTCAGTTTGGCCTAGGCTTTTCATATGGTTGATATTCGACAATCATGCACAATCATTTCAACAATCATTTCTATGATCTGTGCCTAAACATGCCGCTAAAAAAGTAAACAAAACTTCGGTGGTGCCTATTTTCGACCAGCTGTTGCGAGCAGAACGACGGCACGGACGATGGGGGGGAAAACAATGGGGGAAGCTTTTCAAGACAGCATGTTTCTCGAGAGTGTCTTGAGCCTTATTTATTTCCACCAGCATGAACATGGTTGGTAGAATAAAAAAGAGATGAGTATTACCAAAGAGGGATCATTAGCCGTCGTGGGGGGGGGGGGGGATAGTATTTGAGTCACAAAAAGTGTTGATATTTTCCCCCAACATGACCTTTGATTGATAGAGGTGATCATCAGAAAGAGAGTACATTTAGCAGTGGGGGAGGGGGATCTGAGTCACAGGATGCGCTGCCTGAGTGAGTGAGCAAAGCGAACGAAAATCAGCGTTTGTTAGCCAGTATTTGCAACAATTTGAAAAAAAACTTATTTCGGTCGAACATGGACGCACACATCAGCTACCATACCTAACCAGTGTTGCAAATCGTGCATTCAACACCACCCGTGCATAGCACGGGCTTCAGCTAGTATATATATATATAATTACACAAGAACCGCAACGCAGCCATCTGCAGCGCAGCAGCAAGCAGGACATACGATGCCATCTCCGCCATCTACCGACGGAAAGGCAAATTATAAGAGTAGCAGCCAAAGGCCGCTGAAATAGTAGCTGCGCCCAGAACGCAACGGCCAGCAGCGCGAACATGCGATGCCATCTACCGACCGAACGGCAAATTAAATGAGGGGGGGGGGGATGAGATGGAAGGGAGGGGCGCGACACCACACAGAATGAGCGCGCCACGCCCGCGACTCCGCTAGTAACTAACTGTTCTTAAAAGTGAACCTTGGCATTAACCTAGTGACGACCAACCATTCCAAACAATATTAATTAAAGTATTAGTTTTTTCTTCTGTATTGTCAGTTTTCAAAAACGCAAATAAATCAACTGCTCTTATTCTGCCACTGCTTGTATGATATTAATATGACTGCAGCTGCAGATGAGTTGCTCATCTCCACGTCCTGTTCTACGAGAATATTTGTGCGGAGAGGGCCCGCCCCCCCCGGGACAGTTTAGGTGGACTGGAGCACCAAGAATCACGGACAATTTGTGACTGTGGAACAACTTCTCACTGATGGGTGGGCATTATATCGGGGGTAGCGAAGCTTTGGTGTCGCACACCTCCAATAGGTGTTAAAATTGGTGGAAAATCTTTAGACGTAATGTCCAGAGACAAATCGGGTTGAACCGACGATGTGGGTAACAAAGGTACCGAGCTATGATTCCCAATAGACTTGGCAGACGGTTGCAACTGAGCGGTATCGCCACCAATGGCAAAACCAGTTAATCAATGAAATTGTCAGATTTCAGTACACGTCGTTCCAAATGATTTCGTCCTGAAATTTAATGCAATATTGAAGATTGTTGTATTTTGCCACAATTGCAGCAGCTCACCTGTTTTTATTTCTGACTCAAAAATCTCTTGTTAATACAGGTTGGTAAATGCAGAAGGATCGTTCATGCGTATGAGCAGTTGGGAGTAATTGACTTGGCTGATTTTCTTCGACTTTATGTTGTGTATTAAGCAAAAGTAATGACAAATTGGTGCGCACATTTCTACCTAAGAATAATTTGCATGGAGATTCCCGCGTAACGGTTTGTGATATAGCACGGGCTTGTTGTAGGAAGTGTAGCGTTGCAATTTCGGCATCCAGTCCTGAAGTATAGGCTAGCTTTTAGGGAACATTTAAGGGATTTAACTAAATTTTCAGCTGCTTCATTTGAAGCTAAGAAAAATATTATATATTTGTGATGTGAAGAATTCCACATTCCCATAGAAATGCTCGATTCATTGTTGGAAATCAGTGTTACAATAGCCAAACACGGCAAAAATTCTCTGAATTTTAAGTTTGTAGCACTGCTAGTTGTTGACTTCACAATATAGGCAAATGGATATTTTGAATGAGCTTCCAAAATTACGAGATGCATTTTCCTGTCAAGTGGCTCTGCAAAATCAACATGGATTCGAGACCGTGCTGTAGCAGGTCGTTCCCAAACCTGTTTTTCCCATTAAAATCACCATCTCTATTTAACTGGGATTAGACACATGTTTTAACCAATTTTTCCACGTCGTTATCGATTCCTGGCCACCACAATCGTGAGAGTACAAGCACTTTTTATCCTTACTTTCACAATGTCCCAAGTGAAGCTCAGTTAAGAAAAGTGGGTGCAAAATTTCGGGCAATCAAGCATGAAGTTCGGGCAAATATATTTTCTTCATTCGCTCAGTTTGAAATTAAAATTTACGACGAGTGTTTTTTTTCATTAGTTTTCGTAATACTTTTGTTTAGCACACGAATAACTGAAACGCTGCCCCTGATCGTTTCTGTTCGCTTCTCTGCAGCTCTCCTCACATCCACGCGACTGATAATTTAGTGTGTGAGCTCAGAGCTTGACCATACCTAGTGGGAAAAAAGAACGAGCTCTGTGAAAATTTGAGTAGTTAGCAAAATTAAAAAATGGCTGGGCCGTTTTATTTGCTATTCTGTCTTTATGTTAGCTCATCACCACCATAACTTAAAAAGTATCATACATGTAATATCGAAAATAAACAAAAAAAAATATGCGTTAAACTGTATCCCCACCGAGTTCGAAGATGTTTTAAGTGATAATACCAATTAACTTTGCGAAAATCGTACACAGTTGGCAAAACTAAAAATAGAGTTGGCTATTTTACTTCCTATAAACCTTCTTCTGAGCAAAAGATTTCACTATTCTCCATCTTTCGATAGTCCATTTTAAAATTAATTTTTGCTTCCGTCAGGGTTCCTCTACAGCTCATGCTTGCATATAGAAGTTCATTGTCATTCATTATAGCCTAAAGGTCCAAAATGTACACTTAAGCCAACCCCAATTGTCAATGGATAGCTATGGGCTTGTTTATATAATTCTAAACTGAAGGTTGTTTTATTTAATTTGGAACGAAAATGTCTGAAAAAAAAACATGACTAAGACCGAGGGTACAGGGAGGTTTTTTACGTCGCTTTATCTTACGTCGACGTAGGTGTAGTGCTTAGAGCGCTTTAAGAACCTCCGTGTACCCACCTGAAACCATTTCAAGTCGCTTTATCTCAAACCACCTCGATACGTCGACGTAAGGAGTTGAAGCCCTTTAACAACCTACGTGTACCCACCTAAAACCCATTTTCTACGTCGTTCTAAGGATTGCTTCCCTTTGATTGGTTGAAATAAGCGCACTGAAACATCACGAAACTAGGACGGCAACCTGTCACTTCGTTAAAACGAAGTCGAAAGCCAGCTGGCTGAATGGGGACGCAATAAAGAGGGGTTTGCTTGATGGGGGGATTAGATAAACGCGACTCAGGAACCCCCGCTGTCGTTTTAACTCGCTCCAACTACAACCTCCGTGTAACCACCTCTCTCCTAAAGCGATGTGAGTTCAAGTCGACGTAAGTTAAAGCGACGTAAGATAAAGCAACGTAAAAAACCTCCGTGTACCCTCGGGCTAAGTTACAATTAAATTTTTATGAAACCAGCCATCCTGAAGAACGAATACGAAAAATCGAATGAAATTTGCTTGACAATCCGTTGCGCTGTTACGCTAAATTAGTGCTGGAGGCCAAAAACAGGCACTAAAATAGCGTAAAATGCTTCAGCTAATAGTGCTCCCTTCGCTTGACACCCTAGCAGGGTTTGCCAGAGCCTGTCAAAAATACTGGTAGCACCAGTGTCATTTTCGAAACTAGTTGGCAAATCGTAAGATGAGTTGGCAAAATAGGGGTCTCTCCCCCTCCCCCCAACAAAGCAGGGTTGTGAAAAACCCGGAGTTTTTTTTTTAAACGCCCAACCCGGGTGGGTTTTTTTCGGGTTTTATCGGGTTTTATCGGGCTTTATTGGGTTTTATCAAAGTATGTTGTTTATTTACTTTTTAGATGTGTGTTGACTTTTTTTTAATGTTTTGTGCACTCTGTTCTGTTTCAACTCAGCTCATGAACTCCTTTTGGAACGCGAATTGGCAGTTCACTAGGAAATATAATTAATTATTAAGCATCCCTTCATTTATTTTACTCCACTCTAAGTCTGAACTAAGTGATACATCATTTTAAACTAAGATACTGGGTCAGTCAAAGACCAACTGTTGAAAAAAATGATCTCAGTAACACCTTTTTTTCAATTACTAACTCCTCAAAATTGAAAAAAAAAACCACTTACCGGGTTTTTTCACATGGGTTTTTTGTGAAAAAAAACCCAGTGGGTTTTATTGGGCTGGAAAAAATCGCAACAAAGTACCCTTGCCCTGCACTACGGCTCTGTCCTTATAAACATTACAAGAGGGGGCAGTAGCGTGTACAGACCCCATGAGGGCAGGGGCAACTTTTAGTAAAAGGGCACAGTAAATTCTAGTGAACGTTTTTTCTGGTATCTTTTTTTTTGCTCCCGTTTTTACCCTTACTTTGCCTCTTTTGCCCTTTCAGGCCTTTTTTTTTTCCCTTTTTAGGCCTTTAGGCCCTTTCTCAAGCACCGCCGCATGTCATCACAACAAGGCTTATTTTTTACTAAAAGGGCATTTTCCTAAAAGGCACAACCCCAGTGCCCCATCTTGTACACGCCAATGAGAGTGGGGGGGGGGAGGAGGAGACAAAGCATCATTAGAAATCTAGAATTCCTATGGGTCACGTGTGATGGTGGTAGTTCGTGCTGTTAGTGTGAATTTGTTTGGAGCATTTTCTAAAAATGTCTCTATTATTTTATGATATTTATTTCACAAAACAAAAATTTAGGACAAATCTATGACACTTCGTTAAAAACCCAAACATTTTGTGAATTTTATGAAAAGTGGGAGCCCTGACTACAGAGGATATCCATTAGGTTAGGAGGCGAATGAACAAGTACTCGATGCATCTATATCTATAACTCTTTATCTTTTAAGTCAGACCGGCCCAAGAAAAATAAACACAAGCAACTCTTCGGGAAATTTCCCGAGTTTCCTGAAGGCCAGTCGGCACCTTTACAGAGATCACAAGAGGAGCCTTCTGGCGCCTAGTTAGCAACTATTATACGTATATAACCATTAAATTGACGAAGGGCAAAGCGACATCTGCAACGAGCAAACCAAATCCCCCCCCCCCCCTCAAAAAAAAGGCGGTGCAAGTGTGTCGGACGCATGGTTTTTTATTCTAGTTAAAATCGACTATTCACTAACGTAAACACAACCGAGCTCATTCTAAGTGCGACTTGGAATTTTGTACAAGTTAAACCTTTTATTTTTAATTAAGATGGAAGAACATGACCTTCACCTTTGCATACACAGTATACTGTATATCATCTTTTTTGCCATTGCATTATTTTCAGGGCCGTAGCTCCTTGGGATTAGGGTGGGCAATAGCTGAGGAGGAGGGGTGTAAAAAAGATGCTTGAGCTAACGAAAAAATTTAAAGTTTTATTTTATTTTGCAGGAAAACGCTTTATTTTTTGGAGTGTAGATATTTTATTGATAACACTAAGTGATCATTGCAGTCATACCGATACCAAGAAATTTAGATTCATTTAAACTGTAAATATATTAATATAAGAAACAAGCTAAACTGAGGAACAGAAGCTGAAGGCGTATTGGGAAGCCCAGCCTTTAAAATGGGGCAACTAAAATTACTGACCAGACTGATTGGCGTGGTGCTGCCTTAACGTTTGCGTCCTTGGTAGGCAACTTAAAAAAAAAACTATACAAATAACAACTCACGCTCTACCTTTTTAAGTGAAAAAGTGGAAAAAGAAATTGAATCAAACTAACTTTGTCATGCATTTTGTTGGGTAAACCCTCAGTTGCATAAATTAATTTCTGGCACTTTTTTTAATCCCCTCATGACAGTTAAATCAGTCCTAGGATTCGACCCAGCATTCTACTTGGTGTGGTGACGAAGACACTGATCACTGTGCCGTTGCTGTTGGGTCCCCGGACATCCCTCGCAAAGCTCGCAGTGCGCGTTGGGACTTATTTTTCTTCACGTTCAGTCAATTGTTGCCACACCGCGTGACTTGGGATTTATAACAGACTGAATCATTGGCACATTTTAGGAACAACATTTTCTGACTACCATTGCACAGTGGCTTTTAACACAGACAAGCTAAGGCCGTTAAAAGATAATTAAGTGGTTCTCGGGAGCGCACACAAGGGTTTTTTTTCTCAGCGCATGAGACGTTTTTTATGACACTGTCAAAAAATTAAAAATTAAAAAATTCCCCACAATCAGCACTTTCATCAAACATTTCCCGGAGCCGATGACAAATCAGCTCTTTGCTCCATTCACGTGATCGCCTCGAAACAAATCTAAAGGTCGTTCAGAGGCATGCCACAACTAAAAACTTGAGCTAAAAATGACTTTTATGAAATGTGCAACTTTTGCGTGCTCACCCTGGAATTAAAACATAGATATTGTACTCGACAACAAAATGTAAGCTACTGATTTTGCAATAAAAAATCACAAATAAAACGTAAAAAAAAAAAAACACCGCCCGCTCGCGTCAATTTTTTTTAGTACCACTCCCTAGAACCATTTAATTAATTTTTAGCAGCCTAAGCAAAAATTTCATTTTTCGTACTAATTCTGTAGGTATGAAACTGGTCATGCAGAGATGGTTGACATCGAGCCCCTTTCTCCAACCCTCAACCCCCCCCCCCCCCCCCTACCACCAGTGTTTTATGATCTTTTCCCTGAATCTGTAAGGATCGAATATAGATTCGAAGTTGGCCTCATACGACAAGAAGAAATATACCTCAGGCTGAGCAATTTTTATCTTTATAATTTACAGCTGGATTAGTAATTTCAGTCATCCTAAATATTTCAACAACCACTAGCTAAAGCAAACGTTGGGGGGGGGGGGGGGAATACTTATGACTACTTTATGTATATGGACCAAAAACTAAAATCAGAGAAAATTATTAGGTTTCAGACCCTGATTGTTTCAGACCCTGAGTACCCTGATTGTGAAAATAGAACTGAAAAACCGACTGGCAAACGTTCAACTGAAACAATTTACACCCTTTAAATAGAGGCAAACAGCCATCAAGCAAGTTTCATTTCTAGTTCTAAGGGTACCCCAAAAAACTGCACTTTGTGAGTATAACACCATCTCTGATGTACTTCATGCCCACATCCATGAGAAACTTTTAGGAAGGGGAGCCACCTGAAATCTGTCCAAAAACCAACATGGCGCCCGTTTTGTTTTTAAAATGGCCGCCAAACAATAAAATAATTCAAAATCATACTAATACACGTAAGTTTGGTGTCAACTGCTTGGTTTAACTACAAATGCTTGGTTTAACAACAACTGCTTGGTTTAACTACAACTGCAGGTTTAAGGTACGCTGAATTTAAAAAAAAAAAAATGTTCTAACTAATTTCCAGGACTAATTTCCACACGTGAGATATCCAAAATGGCAGCCAAAATGGTGGCATAATTCAAAGGTTTTAATAGAGACAGATTTGAATTTTTCCTCCAAAGCATGAGTTCGTTTGCAATGACTAGTAACTAGAAATAGAAAAATACTAGCAAACACCAGGTTAAATTTGCCGGGCGGTGTAGTATGTTCGTAATTATGAACTCAATTGTGGCTGTTTCGCTATGCTGTATGCATTGCATTTTTCTTCAATTCACCGTAAATTACATATTTAACGTGACGCGATAGCAGTTCTAATTAAGATAAATGGATGTCTATAGGCTGAGATATCAGGTGATGAACATTTCCAACATGGGTAATTAGAACGATTTATTGCAATGATGAGTTGGGCTATGGCAGTTTATCTACACTGTAGCAGTGCTTTTTGCGTCTATTACCACAAGTTATACCTTTAACCCTTAAATGCATGAATTATTTTCTGATACTTTTTTTTAGGACCATATGATAGTTGGGTCAGTCGGGGGATTCGAACCAGCATTAGCAGGGTTTGGAGACGAGGACGCTGACCACTAGGCTGTTGCTGCTCGCTTTGCTCGGGGTCCCCGGGGACGCCTCACAAAGCTTGCAGTGCGAGTTGGGACTTAGTTTTTTCACGTTTAGTCAGCTGTTACCTGCAGGCAACCGTATGCAACATGGGGTTAAACTGCTGCACTAGCCTTTCTAATTAAGATAACTGAATGTGATTAGGCTTAGGTGAAAGATACAGATGTGTACTTTCAAACAGGATAATCGAAATGATTTATCGTAATTAGTCGATATGCTACAGCTGTTCATCTATGATGTGGCCCCATGCTTTCTTCTTCAATTCACCACATGTTACATCTTTAAAGTGACGGCGGTGGCAGTTATGATAAATGAATGTAGTTAGGATTACATGAAAAGTGGCGAAATGTATATACCAACAAACGTAATAAAAACAGCTTATCGTAATTAGGGGATAAGCTACAACTGTTTATCTGTGGCGTAGCTCCGTGTTTTTTTCGATTTACTGCTAAACACTACAGTAACATTGCGGTGTCAAAACTCGTATTACTTGTTTGTCCTGCTTTGACCTGGCTTAGGCCGCGAAAAAAAATAACATTGTTTTTAGTAAGCGCCAGAGGCAATAACTATGAGCCACGTCACTCCTTTTTATTGTTAAATAAATAAATAAAAAATATAAAAAATCCCGCGCGCGGCAAATTGCGATAAGTTTACTTTACCTTGGAATTAATTAAACGTGCCGTTCAGCGCCTAACAACAGCCTGTTTTACACCTTAATGCTGGCTGTGAAACAACCGAGATACGCTACTGTTCATGCAAAGTATATCCAGCAATAACACCACCCGTATTTGTTAACTTAGCTAATGCTACAAACTCCAAGTGCAGGGGTGGCGCCATGGGGGGGGGGGCGGGGGGGGGGGGCCCCCCCCCCCCCCCCCCCCCCCCCCCCGGTCGGGAAAGCCTTGCTTCCTTGTCGGGGAATAACTGAGATTGTCGTCGGGGAACAGCCGCAAGATGGAGTCTGCATTTGCCGTTTTTGTTAGTCCTACTGTCCCTACCTCATCACCTCCATAATTTAAGAGCTGTCTTAGTTAAGGTAGAAACGTCAATTAAATCTGTACAAAACTTCATCTTAAGGATTCAAAAATTTTCGTCGTTTGAATTCGTGAGACTAATAAACTAAGCGAAAATCGTGTACAGTAAGTGGCTAAACTGAAAAATGATTTCCTGCGTTCCGTCAACGCCATGATTTAACAGGCATCTTAGTTATGGGACAGGTTTGGGATGCCAACGCCGTACCAGCTATCTCTAAAATCACAAGGCCCGATATTAAAAGCCCAGCGCACAACGCGAAGTTTGCGAGGGGGCACACGAACCCCAAACAAACGGAGCAATAGCAGCCCAGTGGTCAAAGTCCCGCCCTCCCAACCAAGAGGACGCCAACTCAAATTTAGCGTCATAGAGTTAAACCAATACAGGGCTTAAAAAAAATTCACTGGCCGTGTACCTTTGAGGGCAAACTGTGTGTTCTTGCTTTGGTTATAGCCGAAACGTTAGCTAAATTTTTACAGAACAAAACTTGTTAAGCCTTCCTTCCAAGTTTTCGTCAGTTGAAGACTAATATCAATTTACTTCATAAAAACCGAGTAAAGAATCAAAATTGAAGACTAAGTTGGCGGTTTAATTTGCTATTAGCTCTTTTCCTCTTAGCCCATCGCCACCGTGATTTTAAAACTAATTCTCAGTTAATTCAGAAACGTCAGCTAAATCTTCCACCATTTGAAAAGTAAGCAGCAATAATTTTCAAACCTAAATTATTCAGTGAGTTAAGGTTAGTTTAATAATATTTTAAAAATAAATTTAAATTCAACAGTTAATTTAATTTGTAAATAAAATGTGTAAAAAAAAACCCAGAATTTTGGTCACAATTACGTTTTTACGACCTTTTATGTTAAAGAATATTTACGAAAAACAACCGAAATTTGCTTAAAGGGATATACCTCCCAGCGCCATTTTTCTCGATCCTTCACATCAAGTACGGCCCCAAAGGTCTATTTCCTTATCGTTAATCTTTCCCTAACTAAAAATTCTTTTAAAATGTGGCGTCTAGGAGATTTTCTGTTGAATATAATGGAACTTTATTTACTAACTACCTGACACTAAATCATGCATTGCGCGCGTACAATAATCATGACGTTTCATCTCTGTGTGTACATCTACTAATTTTCTAATAATTACCATGAGATCTAAAATCTAATAGACTAATGCGGTAAAAATCAAAATTAATTATTCCAATAGATCGCCGAAGCAAAATTATAAGACACTAACCTAGAAAATTATAAATTGTGATTTTAAAATACGAGAAACATTCCAGTTTATGACGACACAATCAATGGGTTCACGCTGGCTGGACTATTAGGCGCAATGTCAATTGAGACAGTAGCTACGTTTTCGTTGCGAGGAACGAAGCTACCGTCTCAGTTGACCTTAGCTGTGGTCAATACGTGGATGTGATCGTCGCGTGGGTGTTGTGAGGCAGGCAGAAGGTTATAAGGCAGGCGGTATGTGGCTTTAACATTGTGGTGCAAACGTGTCTTGGAAAGCCGAAAATAGTCCCTCAAATAGCAAATAGCGTAAAATGCTTCAGCTTCCGGGGCTGGCGCCACTACTGTCCCAGTGTTAGCGTTCTGCATTCTAATTGCACATCATTATAGGCTAGTTTAACCAGGGACGTAAAGGACCTTTACGTCCCTGGTTTAACTTACTTTTAACAACGCAAGGAAAGCAGCTTATTTTGCAGTTTAATAAACACAAAAATACAATAACTTACTTTTAATTGGAATCCTTTGTTACACAAAACTACATTTTTGTGATTTGAATTTTTTTTTAGCATTATTATTCATTGTTTTCTAGCATAGCCTATACATTATTTTAGTCGATGTCGGGTCTACAATCCACTGGAAAGTCGGCCAAGCTCGCATTTTTAGGGAAGCTTCACAAAAGAAAGAAATCTTAATCCCGCCCCCCCAGAAAAAAATAAGTGGCCGCACCGCATCAGGAGGCTAAAAAAAATACAAATGAAAAGTCCCCCCCCC
>JAHWFP010123951.1:0-20823 GCA_023313725.1 Lithobius niger | reverse complement strand
GTCGACGCGCCATTAAGCCTCAATCCCCCCCCCCAAGCATATCTAGTGTGTATTCACTGGGTTTAATCAAAATTGCATGGTAGACCTCGGCAAAGTATTACAAGTGTTCAACTGAAAATTCTGCATTTGGCTATTATATGGAATTGTGCGACCGTCATTGAAGTATTCGCAAACCTACAATTTTGCTTTATGTAACCTATAAAGTTTTCAATAACAAAGCTAACATTACTCACCCAACCCAAAATTTCACAAATGTTGTAAACTTCGAAGTAGGCCTAGGGCACTCATTATTTTAACGTAGACTAATATAGTCTGTGGGACTCTTAATCATAGATTGGGCAGAAATACGGATTAAGCAACATTATACTTGAAAAATTATTTATTTTCTATCAGAAAAATTGTTGATGTACTTAATATCTTATCCTACTAATTAAATATTCTCTCTTTAAATAGGAAATATGGAACAGTAATAAACTGTAAAGCTTAGCTGTTGGTTCTCTTTCTTGCTGGGTTTGAAGAGCATCACCCTACCTTGGACAAAGATGTCGAATATTTTTTTTATGGTGGGCCAGGAAGATGACACATGCCAATGGAAAAAGTGTAAATACAAAAAATGAAAGGAGTTTGTACCTTGCATCACCTTCTGCAACACATGTATACATTCTTACTCATCGAAGAGGGATCCATGTGTATCAAGCTCAAAGGTTTATCACCCAACCATAATAGCAATCAGCTCTGGTCATCGCACAAAACCTGCTTCCATGCTACAAGAACCCAAGTACCATTTACAAGTTCTGTTCCTGCGAAACAGCTAGCCAAAAGCGGTGTTCCTTCCCTGTAGCTGATCTCTCCCTACAACTTTTATCACCTATGCAATATGGTGACCAATAAAACCAGCAAAAGGCTTGGATTTCTCCTGTGATGATGACGAAAGACTGGGAGTTAAAAAAAATGGTACATCTGCCATTCATATCTCATCCATCTGCCGTCAATGTGGTTCATTTATAAAACACAGAAATTGTCTGTTGAGTTTATATAAAAAAATTGTCTGTTGACATCAGTTCAATGTGTGGCCTAAATTGTGTGTGCTGAAGAATGTCTACTCACAAAATTTATTGTGCCCTTCTCTCGGGGGTCTGCACAGTGTACACGCCACTGCTGTGCCGCAAAACGTTTAGCCCAAACTTGTAGAGTCCTGTGTTTTCCGCGAAAAGTTTACTATTTCTGCAGCACTACTGCAGAGAAACGGCACCAGTTCTAGCCTGTGTGAATTTATCAAACTCAGTGACACAAGCAGCATTGTAACAACACTACAATAGTCCAAAAGGTTGTAAATTAATGGTGCTCCTGTCTTCTTCAGGCTAAAAAATGTGTTTTCTTCTGTTGTTTACATTGTGGCAGTGTTAACCGTGTCGAGGGAATAATTTAAATAGCACGGGCCTCGTAGCCTACCTTTCTATAGTAGGCTACCAGGCCCGCGCTATTTAAATAATTGCCTTGATACAGCTAACACTGTCACAATGTAAACAATAGAAGAAAACATTTTTTAGTCTGAAGAAGATAGGAGCACCATAATTTACCACCTTTATGGGCATGTCTGTCGAAAATTTACACAATCCTGATAGAGTTTTGAATTTGAGCATCAAGACGGTTTTTTTCGTGTAGTTATTGAACATTTGAAGTACGATGGTTGCATTTTTCTATTGTCAAGTGGTGAATTGCGACTCCATTTTCTTACTCCTTACATCAACCATGTGTTGCCTTATCCCGAAGTCGCACTCCCACAGAGGTCAGTAGACACCTTCTCTTGTGTTACCGGTATCTATGTACAAGAATTGCCTAATGAGACGATGAAAAGGTGCACCCAGTGGATTAAAATCATGTGGAGACTACAGTATCAAAAAGGCGCAGAAACTAGAAACTATGGGTACGAAACAGGATAAGATAACACATGGCTAATGTAAGAAGGAAGAAAACGGTGCCACATTTCAGAACCTGACATGGTTTGCGGATATGCTTTGTTTACGTAGGCCTATTAATATTTATTTTATTTGGACTCCAATTACAAGTTTTCTAGATACATTTTGGGATTTTAATTTTTACTAAATATAAAAAAAAACCGGTTTGAGGTAGCCCACTGACTTCTTATTAGAACTGAAGGTAGTGTTCGAAAAACTATTCGAATTGGATATTAATAAATTTAAAATCTGTCAAAATATGCCGCATTGCGTATCGATTTGGATGTGAATGTAAGACAACTCTTCAGTTTTAAATGTATGGATCAACCGATACACAAAAATAGCAATCTGATCCGATATAGATTTTTACCCCCCGCCCTGATCTGATACAGATACCGATACTCCGATACCGATTTTAAAAAAAAAGTTGATGGGTCAGAAAGTCAAACTCATATTTCATCATTCTTAAATTGTATGCAAGAAAAGTAAATTTCTAATTTTTTTTTATCAGTGGTGTGAGATCGGCAGGTGTACCTTCGACTGTATAGACACTGCAGATAGGCATAATCGCAAGAAGCCGCCCTGAATCTGACAATGCGCGCGCATTGAATTCACTAAGATGACTTCATGAGATACAAGCAATGCAATGCAGGAAAGGTTTCTCTCAAGCTAGTTTGTGTAGCTCGCGCGCGCGGAAGTTGGTCGTATCGGCTAAAATATCGGTTAATAAACACCATTACAGTTCCGATACCGATACACACAAAAAATATCGAAAATATCTGTAAATACCGATACTGATTTTATTATCTGTCTATCCCTATTTAAATGTAACAAATTTTAAAATAGAGTCTTGTATTCAAACCAGTACCGTGGAGTACAGGGATTAGGCTTACTCGTACATAGTAACTACCAACGTGTCAAGTATCCAGAATGTACCATAAATAGCCTAGTAACAGTTCTGACAAAGCTTTGGTATCCTCCCCCTCCCGCTAAAATGCTTTTAAGGTCAGAAATTGTGAAATAACCTAGTTACAGCCCCCCCCCCCCCAGGTAATTTCACGATTTATGACCTCAGGTCAGTGACCTGAAAGCATTTTCGATTGTAATTTTTATGCTAGAAGTTGACTGAGACCTTGAAATGTCTGTAAATAGCGGTTATTACTTCATAGTTTGTTTCAGCATTTTGACAGTTCAGGAAACAAAAGCGCACAATTTCAGATACTAAAATACTTTACGAGTATTCTGCAAATTTTCGACAGACCGCTTATCTGCTTCGTCAAGCACTTTTTTCTACTATATCATCTCCATGGGAATCACTTTTTAAATTTCAAAAACTGAAAAAAGTTCAAAAAATGATTCTCGGGGAGGCGATATAGTAGAAAAAAAGTTTTTGAAATCATAGTGCCTGATGAAGACGACGAGTGTCCAGTCTGCCAAAAATTTTCAGAGTACTGTTGAAGTATTAATCTAGTAACTGAAATTGTGCGTTTTTTTTTCCTGAACTGTGAATTACTAAAACCTTCATACATTCAAGGAACTCCATGTTTTGTCCCCTTAAATTGTGGTTTCTTGTTGCCGGTGGAAAATATTAATTACCTGTGAATTTTTGCATTATGTTCTCGTAATGCTGTGTTACATCCTACAGTTTTAAAGTTGTTTGGATAAAGCCAGCGTGGTAAGTTAGAGGTGTACCAATACCATAATTCCGACTCCGGTTCCGATACCAATAAACCGGTTCTGTACGGTTCCGATACCGGTTCCGATTACCAAATGGCAGTGCACAGCAAATTGAAAAAAAATTAATAATAATGAATTAATTATGTTCAGGGTGTCCAGGGTTCTGCTGTATCAAATTTTTACAATTTACATACCTTTTTAAACAAAAATTTTGATATATAAAAATGTGTATAATTAAAATTAAAAATTAAATTAAATTAAAAATTTAGATTAAAATTTTAAAAAACATTAAAATAATGTGTCACTTATTTTTTTTAGATAGGTGTTTTTCCTTTGCCAAGCCTTTTTTCTTCTGGCGCTGATATGATTTAAAAATTTTGTTTTCCGAATTTATCAGATTTAAGTAAAAAAAAAAAATTAATTAAATTAAAAAACTAGTTTAAAATAACTACAAAATTAAAACGAATTTTTTTAATTCTGCTCTGGACCTGCATTTTTAAATAGGATTTTTGCTTCTTGAATTGGTCCAAGCCCCTCAGTGAAGTTGATATGATTTAAAATTTTGTTTTCTGGATGTATTACATTTTATTTTTTTAAACTTAAATTAAAATCAAAAAATTTTATTAAAATAAAAATAACTGGGTAAGTATAAGAGCACACTTGAAGATTTTTTGCAGATTTTCAAGTATGCTTAGCAAAGTTTTGCATACTTGAAGATTTTTTCAGCCCGGAGTTAGTGCATGCACTATTGACTCAATCAAACACACGATTTAGAAAAGAAAATGGCGGTGCAGGATCGACCAGCTATGAATCGTTAAGCTATAGCAAGGATACTTCCATATATATTTCATATGGTTTGGCAATATGCTCTGTTTGCAATGCTATTGCCGGGGGCTCCGCCAGTTCCGCTCACACGATGGCGCCAGCAGCAAGTTAAAGTTAGCGGCGGCGCCAAATTAGTATTGCGGTGATAAGGGAAAGGCTGCGCCGAGTGCTTGTTTCGTGCTAGGATTCAAAACGTTTGTCAACAGAACAAATTCCTTTGAAGAAGATTCGTGCAACACTATAGGCTTAACGTCTGGATACGAGATATCTCACGATATGATCGGGAGTTGACAAAGACGTTGATTTGGAGCCTCACTTTGCACCGGTTAGTTCTATTTGGTTCTATGTATGTCCACAAACTAGCGGAGCATTGGAATGCATGCACGCATCTGACAAACACTGTCAATGTATTAACTACGTTTTTTGTTAATCCTAGATTTACACCCGCTTCAGGCGGACACGTGTTAATTTAACTGTGACCAGTTTTCGCTTCGTCATGATTTGATTGTCGAAAGTAATAGAACTGCCGAAATCACGAGACGGCAACTGTCGATTTAACAGTTGGCGTAGTCTAACAGTTTTTCGTCGAGTTATGCGGTTAATTTTAGACACGTGGTGCTAAACTCTTCCTATTTTTTGCTTTATTTATACTAATTAAAAAAATTAAACGTGTTTGATTCAATATTTCACAATTATTTTGTTTGTTTGGCTTTTGGGCAGCTGAATTTGGATGGCTTGCCTGCGTTACTTGTTGTTGCCTAGCAACCAGTAGGCGAGAATGCGAATGACGCGTTGCGTTGCGAACCTTGTTTTCAAATCGTTTTTAAAAATACTTCTAATGAAGTAAACATTTTCTCACTTCACTACGTTATGAGAGGAACCATAAATTATCTTTCTTCATTGTTAAAATTATTTTATTTGCTTTACGTACCGGTAACAACATCTCGAAACGAGACCGTATCACATCATGCCCATTGAATTCAATGCTAATGCACCGACGAGCTCGACCGATCGTGATCGCAGCGCCACTCGCAACTGGAACTGTCCCTGCCCCAAGCTCGTAGCATAGCATTGCCTAACCATATGAAATATATATGGAAGCATCCTTGGCTATAGCTGCCCAAAATAGGAAACAACTTAATGTTAATAAAGTCCTGACATCATTAAACAAACAGGAATCAACTGTAACGTTTTTCTGCTTAGTATATTACAGTAATATACTAAGCAGAAAAACGTTACAGTTACAGTTAACTATCCTGGATGGTATTTTATGGTTATATGATGCAAACTACTCAACAAAAGTTGGTGTAAACAGGTAAGTAGACCCCTAAAAATGCGCGAAAATGTGTTATTCATCCAATCCAATATTCTACTATCAAGCACAGTTTTACGATGATTTAAGCTACCCCTGAAAAAGGTAATGTAGATTACAATATCTAGTGATTTAGTGATCTCTGCCGATTTTTGAAAGGTAGTCAGTATCGGCCAACAAGATAGCGGTTCCGGTACCGGTTCTGATACCACGGAACCATACTCAGAACCTGAATCGGTATCGGAATCGGTACACCACTAGTGGTAACCCAAGTGCACATGCGCGCACTCCTTCCTGTCTCTTGGTCTCTAGCGGCCATGTCGTCACGGTTCTTCATCCTTCCCCTTTCGTTCTCTATCCAAAGTCCTGATAGGAAAAATGGATTCAACAGCAGATGGATGACTAGACTGCTCCACCATTATTGTATCGACACGTGGGTAAAAGCAACTTCTCCTAACCAGCCTCTCGCACCCCATGGGCGGAAACCTCCTAACCGACACTCTCCTATGGTGGTCAGACGTTCAGACTTTCGCGAACAGTTACCCTTCACGAGACCCTTCCAAACCTCCACCTCCTTACGGACGCCTTCCTGGAAGGCTGGGGACTCGCATTGCTCACCACGAAGTCTTAGGCAGATGGACACCCATTGACCAAGACCACATCAACATCTTAGAACTAAAAGCAGTCCTAAACGCCCAACACCACTTTCGTCACATGATCACAGGAAAAGTCGTTCCAAGTTGAAGCTGGCAACACAACTGCCGTTGCGTACATACGAAAGGAGGGAAGAGCAAGATCCCGCTAACTCCACAACGTCATCTCGGCGATGCATTCATCTCACACCACAATTCTGCCGTTACACATCCCGGGAGACTGGAACGTCATAGCGGACTCCGTCTCTCTCCACAAGCCTCTTTCAGGAGAGTGGACCTAAAAAAATCCATCTGCGAATCTCTCTTCAATATTTGGTGCACTCTGATGATAGGCCTGTTCGCCATGAAACACAATGCCAAACTCCTCCACTTCATCAACCCAATTCCCGACATTCAAGCCTGGGCAGTGGATGCACTCTTATTCTCCTGGCAGAACCTCTACGAATATTTCTTCCCTCTGTTCAAGCTTCTTCCTCAAATAATGTTGAAAATCGAGTCGTCTCGGGGCATCTTCTTGTTAACAGCCCACGAACCGGCTATCGGCTCCTAGGTTTCCTGAGCTTATAAACCTCCTAATCGACAATCCCAGAAGCCTACCAGAGGCCCCAGACCAACTGTCGCAAAGAAAGGGAACCCAATTCCACCCCAACCTCAAAACACTGAACCTACACGGGTGGCTACTATCTTCAAACTCATCAAAAGGCAGGAATTCTTTGAGGAACAAGCCGTTTGCATCGAAGGAAGGCAATCGGATTCCAATAAGATTTATGACAGCCACTGGAAGAGATGGTTTTGTTGGTGTAATGGGAGGAAAATCAATCCAATTAATCCTCCTTTACCAGAGCCCCTATTATTCTTCACAGCTGAGCCGTCCTGTTTCTGCCATGGGGATCATTGCATACATAAATAAAAAATTAAAAAATTCCTCAAGTATAGAGGAATGAAGTTAAACTAGACATTTGTTTATACACCTACACCTTCCCCACCCAGATCCATCATCATCTTTTTTTTTTTACTTTATAACCAAACTTTAGTTTAGTTGCACCATATATTACTTTCTATAATTTCAGGGGTCGTAGCGGGTTTTGGGGGGGGGGGGGGAAGTAGGAAATAAGAAATTTTGTAAGTCATAAATAAGGAAAAATAAGGAATTTCTCACTAAAAAGTAGGTAAAAATAAGGAACCCCTCGGCATAATATCAGGGCTAAATAACAGTAAACGTGATAAAAGCTTACTCGTTTCAAGAGCATTCTTAAATTTAGGATAGCAAATCCAATTTAACAAAAATCTCTTTAATAACTTGATCGCATGGCAGCAACTGGAAAAAAGTAGCTCTTCAAGCTAGACAGTGATGGATCTAGTTTTTTTAGGGGGGGGGGGGGTAGGGAACCACCGCCAGACAAGTCTGACATGGTTGTATTTGAGACAATATTTTTTTAGTTCTGAACATTTTAAAAGATTTGTAACTTGTTACAAAAAAAAAGCCTGCTCTTTTCGAAAAAAAATGCCCTGTTCACTCTTTTTGTGAAAAAAATATGTCTTATTTTGGTTTTCTGACCCGATAAATGCTGGTGCTGCAACCAGAGAAAGGGCCTAAAGGCTTAGAAAGGGCAAAATGAAGGCCAGGAAAGGGGCATAAAATGGTAAAAAAGAGAGAGAAGCTTAAAAAAGGGTAAAAAAGAAAACTGACAACCAAAAAAAAAAGGTCTCCAGAAACAATACCGCTATGGCCCTTTTACAAACGTTGCCCCTGCCTCACGGTGGTCTGTGTACGCTACTGGTAAAAATGGTCTATTGGAATGTTAAAATCACGAAAGTACGAATTAAATTTTTGTTGTAGGACCCAAGATCAACGTAACAAATTTCGACCCGAGATGATTTAAGGAAAAAAGGGCAGCGGCAGTGTCCACCATAACGTACCCAACGGCAGTGATACATTTTTATTTTGTCGACGCTCTACAAACTGAAAATAACCAAATGTGTGACGAATCGATTCTATCAAAGCTGGCTCAGCAAGCTAAACGCACAGATGTAATACAGAACACTTAAAGTTCTAAATACTCATTCGTTGTATCGAGAAGCGAAATAACAGCTAGTACTAAATTTAAAAAGTGGAAACAATAGTAGGCTAAGCACTTATCCAACAATTTATGCTTGGACGTTGACGGGAGACTTATGAAAACGAACCGTCCTGCAATATAAGAAACCGGAAGTGATGCTTTTCAACGCACAAGCGCAGAACGCCTTGTTATGTTGAAAACAAGTCAGGGACCGAGTTCGCCAATGAAGTTCGTACCTTACGTATTGAACTCAAATATGATACGTTATTAATTTACACTTAAATTTACAAACAAAATAAGCATGGCTGAAAAAAAGTAGGGAACTGTACATCTGAAAACAGGAAAAAAGTAGGAAAATAAGGAATTAGAAAAAAAAAGTAGGAAATAAGGAAAAAGTAGGAACACTACGACCCCTGTAATTTTTTTCTCTATTGTGGAACACATTAATGAAGTCTGTAACGTTGACGCTCATTGCTGCAGAACACTGTATTAAATTTACCTCCAATAGAGTGAAAATTCTCCATAGTACGCCGATTTCCATACTACGTATAGTTCCCTATGTAGCTACAGACTTCTTCAGGTCAGAAGAAAGCCTACGAAGAGCCTGAAGAAACCTGCAGGTTGCAGTCGAAAATTTGCTAGATATGGAACAGTGTGGAAGTCGGCATACTATGGAGAATTTTTACTCTATTGGAGGTAAACAAATTAAGGCCATGCAAAGTTAATTGTTTGGTTTACCGGCGCGTGCGGGTGCTTTAAATTATTGCGGGTCAAATCTTTTTATCTGAATCTTGGTTCACCCGCTAAAAATCACATTTTCGCAAAATATAGACCGTTTTTGACATTCCAGTACACCATTTTAACCGCCTCGAAACGAGCTTTCCAATGGTGCCAATTTTAAACCTCTAGCTCACACCACTAAGAAGTTATTTGACAAAAACTAAAATACTTTGAATACTAGATGACATAAATAACATATTAGCAACATAAAATTTTTTTTAGGCTGACTACATACTCTAGGTACATGTCAAAGAAATGTGGTCAGTTAAATAAAATAAAAAAATAAATTAAATGCCTGATTGCCTGGTGGTTCGATTTGCAACTTCGCCCATAAACCAAACAATTTTTTTTTGCGTGGCCTAATAATGTTTCTCAATAATATTTCGGCGGAACATTACCATAATTTTCCACACCCAAAAAAGGGGGAGTTGGATGACTTGATTTAATCTAACCAATCAAAATGTAGGCTAAGCTACGTATTTTGTTAAAGAAAAATGAACAATGTGCTCCCGTTTGTTACTATATTGACACTACGCATTTTCAAGAACGTCACAGCCGAAAATGAATAACGGATAACGCGAGAAACAAAATGGCATTCGAAACTCGTTGCCCTTAAAATTGGTTTCTATACCCTAACTATGAAATATACACTACCTGTAATTTTTGCATTCATTCCTGTAAAGCTTCTTTCCCTTTAGGTTTTTACTGTTTGGATATGTCCAGCCTCGCAACCCGTCTGCGCATGTGCAAGAGCAGACCCTCCTAAAATGGTGTGTAGGCGTTATTTTCCTCTCGATGTGTCATGGTGACACAAAAGCTGGTGGTAGGTTGGGTACAGGTAGTGTACATTTCCTAATTAGGGTATAGAAACCAATTTTAACTGGCCGGTCCCGGTAAATTTGGGTTTCTATTAACCGTTTTGGAAATATACACTAACTATAATTTCTGCATTTTGTACACCTCGTTACTGAGGTGGAGGGCACCACATGACGGGTGCCCCAGGGTTTCGAGCTGGTTCCTCATGGCGGACGAGACTCCGCAGAATGTATGCGCAAGGCTATCTGCTGGCGGGGAAGAACGTCCCAGGCTTGAGCAAGGCTCAGGGAACTTGCAGTTTAAAAGGACATAAAAGGTTAATTACCTTGATGAGAATGGAGGGTCTTGAATCTCCGACCCTCCATTCAGACTTCCAGTGATTGCGGAGATGACATGGAAGGGTCTTTGGTGTTTGTTGGGAAATAGTTATTCGGCAATGGAGTTGCAGATGAAGGACCATTGAAGAATAGATGGTGAAAGTTCTAGTGAATTAGCTGTTAGACTAGATGAAAGAACTTGATTTAGTTTTACAGGTGATTGTTGTGAAAAATTTTGGCAGGAACGGGTGGTCTTTATCTGCTTTAGATCCTATAGTGAAGAGAGGAGCTCCCGTTCCGAAGGATGGGGAGCCAGGGTGATTTTTTTTAAGGTCAAGTGTTGAAGGTGAAAGCTTAGTCTTTGGCTCTCTAACGGCAGGAAAGGCAGGTTGCAAGATTTGGTTGAGGACAGCTTTCGCATTTCGACACGGTAGGGAAGGAAGACCTTCGCATTGTCAAATTGCCAGATCTGGCGAGCCGGGTATTTGTCTGGAGGCATTGCCAGATTTGCACGGGCTATTCTTTGGCGACGTTGCCATGTTGGGTGGCTTCGAAAGGGGAAGGTTGACGATCAGTGTTTACAGTTGGTGGTTTGATGTCAGGGATGTGACTGCTGAGGTCGGTTTCGGAATAGCCGTGATTTGGCGTGAGGGATGATGCGGACAATGAATTTTTAGGGCCTCCTGGCAGCGGATGGAAGGAAAGGCTTTCTGCCGATGGCACTGGACTTTGGGGAGGGGAGACAACTTTGTCATGTGGATGTCAGCTAGGTGAAGTTTGTTCGAAATTTAAGTTCGCCACATTGAGTGTTAATTTGGATTCATTATCCTTAGCACATTTGAGCTTGGACTTCAGACGGGCGATGAAAGAATCAACAGGAGAGGCATGAGAGACATTTTTTATGAGTCGTTTGAGACTCCCCGAGAAAGGTGACGTTTTTTTCCCCAAGATTGTGCGAAGGAAAACGGTGTTGCCGTAGTCGGGAGAGGTCGATTTAGATTTGTTCAGGGACGAATCCTGATGGTCCAATCTGAATGTTGAAGAATTGGATATGAATGGAGTGATGTTGCGAGATTCAATTGTAGTCGACGGTCCCTCGATCGGTTTGAGAGGTTGAGATGGTGGCAAACCCTGAGTTGGGGAGGCGCCACGGATGAGGGTTGAATCGAGAAAGAGATGAGGGTCGGTTCTTTGAAACTTGCTGCGAGTGAGGAAGAAGTTTTCATGGAGGCCTTCTTTGTCATCAACACTCCAGGGGCTGTGCCGGTTGGACGAGCCATCAGAGCCGGTAATGGCAGGGCTGTAAAGGTGTTGGAGGATGTGACTAGAGGAATGTAGGTGGATGATGGAGGAAGAGAATATGAATCCTCGTTTATGGGAGCAGGCAAGTTCGACTTGGAAGGGGTGGCAGAGAAGGAGAATGAGGAGCAAGAAGAGACTGTCGAGCTTGGAGTGGGGTCAAGGTTTTTCCAGATTTCGTCGAGTTGAGGTCACAGGAAGATTGAGAAGGTTTTCTTTTTCCTTCTTTCTCCTCATATGGTCAACTTTTAGCAGTGATTGGTTGTTTTTGAGTTTGATGAGTGGCCAGTACTTTTCCGGAAGGTTTATACAGATTTTACTAGGGTCGGTGGGGTAGTCGCAGCGTTTGTGCGTCTGATAAGCTATGTGTGGATCATGACGTCATTTGCGGGAAATAATACCGGCAAAGGTGCAATCGGGGGCATGAACCTTTTAAGAGTGCCAACCTCGAATCAATGATGAATAGCCTTTTCGTTTTGGTGGCATCAAGTTAGAGTAGAGAACAGCGGTGGGCTGCGGACAGCGGCCGGATTCCTGCCTAGAGGGAGCGAGGCACGCTGGGATGGATTAGGCACCGAAGCAAGCCAGAACGGTGAGACGGGTGTGGACGCCCAAGTCGAAGGGTGCCCAGCGTGGCCCGACAACAAAAATAAGACTGGCAGAAGTGAGCCACGTGCGGAGGGATTCTTTCGGTGAAATCAAGAGCATGTATGGAGCTAGTTCCTGGAGGCGAAGCATGAAGGGCATCCAACAAGGAGAAGGATGGCGTAGAAGTGCGGTGTCACGTACGTCGACAAGGGAAAGAGGCCGAGTCCCACTTAGATTAAAAGGTGAGTGACGGCAGGACCTGTCGGGGAGAGCATGAGGATCAGGTCTCCTTTTGGCGAAAGCTTGGTGATTGTAGCGAATTTGTTTACCATGTTGAAGCTTGGGTTGGAGCCGACGAAAAGAGGATTCATATCGTGGCAGTCAGGGGCTCCTTTGGTGAAACCGGGAGACTCCGTGCGTGAAGCAGAGGGCGGCATCCCGCGGAGCTTGAAGCGACTTGTCAGCGAGAAACCAGAGGTGACAGTGCTGGGGCTGCGACTCAACTTGGTGAGATTGATCGCTTCTTTCGGAGAAAAGGTGAGGCTCCTTTCGGTAAAAGCTGGAGCTTTTTGGCGATGCTTGAGCTCCAGATGGCGAAGAGGAAGTACCGTTCAAAGAAGGTTGAAGAGACTGTCAATGAAATGTGAGGTTTCTTCCAGAAATCCGAGGCTTCGTGTGGTGAAGCTGGCTGCTCCTTTTGGCGCTAGATTGGGGTGACAAGCGGTGAAAACCTGAGGCTTCAAAGAAGTCGTCGGCGTCTTTCGGCGAAAGTTGGAGGCATCTTTTAGCAAAAGCTGGGAGCTTCTTAGAGAAGTCTGGAGCACCCGACGACGATGAGGGGAGAGCTGTTCAAAGCAAGGTTGAAACGACAGTAGACGATAAGTTGTTAAGCAGGATGATTTCGGCGAAACTTGGAGCTGCGAACGGGGAGAACCCGTGGCTTCACAGAAGGAGGCTTCTCAAAGGAGACTTCGTTCGGCGAAAGCTGGAGGCTTGTAAAGTGAGCAGAAGATTCCTTCCGACGAGGTGACGATCAATGGAAACGGGGAGTTTCCTGTCAAAACTTGCAGTTCAACCGGGAAACTGGAGTCATCTGTAGAGAAGCAAGGATATCTGTCGGTGGCGTTCCATGAGGCTACGAGGAGTGAACACCGGAGGTTTCACAGAAGTGGGAGGTTTCTTTCGGCGAAAGCTGGAGGTCTCTACAGTGAATGGGTGAAGTTACGACGAAATGGAAAGCGGGGGTTTCTTGTTGAAACTTGCTGTTCTGTGAAGACTAGAGTCGTCTGTTGGGAAGCAGAGGTGTCTTTGCACTCAGTGGGAAAAATTCTTCTGACGAAGCAGGGAGCAATAGTTGGAGACAGAAGATGGGAGGCGTGTGGATGGGGTGCGGATGGGGGGTGGGGGGAGGGGTGGGTGGGGTGTGGATGGGAGGGGGGGCGGGGTTGGGGGGCTGTCGGGGATGCGGGTTTGCGGTGCTGTCGGGGGGATTGATGAGAAATTGCTGGTTGTGGTGTAGAAGCCGTCAGGTTGTAAGGTCGGTAAGGGATTGTTGGTCCGAAGAGTAGTGCAGTCAGCATAAGTGGCAAGGTGCTCCTTCGTGGTTTATGGTTTGACGAGTAAAGGACGTGAACATGGGGTTGGTCAATTTTCTAAGAATTTGTGACGATCATGTCATTTTTATTGTGTGAAAAAGAGTGTGGTGTGAGGAAGAGTGGCCAAATTAGCTGGCCTGAAAGAATTGCCTCGAGAATCCAAGGTGGTTGAAGGCAAAGAGAGTGAAACTGGAATGTCCGTGTAATTCCGTTAGACGTAGTGGACCTGAAAGACGGTTGGAGGTTCTCATCTCAGTGTTGAGTACTTCAGGAGGTTGGGTGACACCTCAGGCTGTACAAAGGAACCCAGATGGGATGTAATGATTTCCCAAAGATTTGAGAAGTCTTCATCGGTTTAATCCAGTGAAGAGGGAGTTAGTGAGGAATCAAGCGACAAAATTTGTTGCTCGATCCGAGTTGCTTCAAGGACCCAGGTGATGAAGGGCTGAAGAGAGAAACGGAAGGAACGGTTCATTTCTGACAGACGGAGAGCCTGAAGGTTGCGTTGTTGAAGGTTGAGCTGTTTTGGGGTCTTCTTTCCAGTGCAAGAGGAGATTGGATCACACTTAAAGCAGTAATGAAGAGGTCCAGATGAAGTTACATCTTCATGTTGAGTCCATGTTAGGTGTCACGCGAAGAAAAATCGGTTCCATTAACGGTGCAGCAGGTGCAGTTTAGGCAAAGTTGTTGTGGTTACGGCGGCGTGTGTGTGGTTGACGTAGGCTTAGTGAATGATCATCATGATCCAAGGGTAATGGGTTTCATCAGTGAAAGACGTGAGAGACAGTAGTTAGCTTATGCGGCAATCAAGTGTGTTGAATGCCTAAGTAGAGCAAGGTGCACAAACGGTGAAGGCGAAGGCTGTAAGAAAGAGCCGGGATAAGGTTACGTCTACCCTGTGAAAGTTCTTCCCTTCAGTGATGTATTGGGTTTGCGTTGCATGGAACGAGTGCAAAGTTGTGAAAATCTTGTTGTACTGAAGACGAAAGTTAAATGTCTCACAGCATGAGAATGACGTTGAATAGGTAGGACGTCGGAGATGCAACGCAAAAGGTGGTGTTCGATGGGGGTGTGTGAAGTGTTTCACGAGAGAAGGGGGGGGATTGAGGCTTAATGGCGCGTCGACAACTTGGTCATTAGCACCAACCTCAGTCACAGCGCAGTGGTCCGGGTTGCCACTGCACCACACATTACAGAGATGTTATTCAAACCCCTAATCTAAATCTTGTCATACATCTGTACCTCCTGCAAAAATTGAAAAACACCGGACAGGAGGACAGACTTATCGCCCAACTGACGCGCAATGTCATGCGGAAGATGGAACCGACGACGAACACCATCAAGATGGCGACAATCAACAAGTAAGTGCCGGACCGTAAGTGGCTGTCGACACCAAGAACATTCAGGAGGATCGACCCCCCGCAAATGGAAACAGTGAGTAAGTCGGGTGTGACCAATTCGCAAACGGCCCAACACAACCTCCTCACGGCGACTGCGGCGACACGCCGAGTGCCACTCCTCGACAGTGCCTTTAATGGCCCGTAACTTATTACCGTCCTGTCTGTCCCACAAGGTTTGCCAAAAAGCGTGTAACCTCAGACGCAGAGTTGGAAAGGCATCTGAGGGAACAAGGCTGAGATCCCTACCGAGAGGGCCAGAAAGGGCCCCTTTCGCAGCAGAATCAGCTTGTTCATTCCCTGCTATCCCAACATGGCGGATCCAGCAGAAAAGCACGGTTTTCCGCTGGCCAGGCAAGCGGGAAAGCAAAGCTTGGACACGTTGTGTCAAGGGGTTCCGAGCATTGTAATTCGCCAAGGACTCTAGGGCACTCATGGAATCACTAAAGACAATGAAATGCGTGCCCTGAAGGTCAAGGATCCATTCCACCGCCAAACCAAGAGCCAAAAGCTCTGCAGAGAACACGAGAGAAGGGTGAACGATGGATGATGTCAGGTACTGGAGTAGCGGCGTAAACAGCAGCGACAGAAAAGGCATCAGTAACTGGAATGATGCTGGGGATGGCAACAGTAGAACGTGCGATAGGAGTGAGACTAGTGAGATGAGCGGGCGAATGCAGGCATGAGGCAGGCTTTAACTAACGTTGAACTTCAAAGCGAGCAGGAAGGATGCTGCCGTGTTGATTGACGACGACGAACGTGGGGCAGCAATGGTGAACGATATGCGTGCAGACGATTGCTTGTGTAGCCAACTTAGAGAAGTGGTGGCGAAGTCAAGCGTTGCTTAATGGGAGAGTGCAGCAGACGTCGATAAGCAAGGTGAGGTTGGGTCCCGATAATTGAATTTCCCGGCAGGGGCATGAGGGATGAAGGGCTTGATGCTTCAATGACTGTTTCATTAAGGTGTGCATGTTGTGTGATGATGAGCGTGGGGCAGAGAAACTTCCTGTTGCATTAATTCTTCTCAAATGGAGAGTGGGGTTGAGAGTGCAATTGGGCTTGCGAACGGTGAATGGATGGCAAATAGCGAATGGGCTTGTGAGTGGTGAAAGGGCCTACGAACAGCGAATAAGGTTGCCCATGGCGAATGAACTTGCATGGGCCTGCAGTTGGCGAGTGGGCTTGTGACCTGGTGGGTGGCCAAACTGAGGCTTCAAAGAGCGGATGGAGCTGGTTCAAATGGTTTGAAAACGAACAGTAGACCTCGAGCTTTACGACATGAGTGGCGAGTGGATCAAGCAATGACAAACGACTTGCAAGAGAAGAAACCGGCTGCATAGTTGGCGAACGACGAACGATTCGATGATGCTGGTATCAGCTGGGGAAGGACTTGATGGAAATGAATCCGTGATGATTAGGAAAATTCAATTACAGCTACCAAGAAGTGTGAATGAACAATTGGTGAGTTACGAGCGGTCAATGCGAATTACGAATGATGAACGACTTGGGCAACGAATGACTTGCGAACGATGAGAGGCAGTTGTTGTGAACGAGGTTGGTATAGGCATGGACTTGCGAACGGCGAATGGCCTGCAAGCGGCGGTCGTTGAGATTGCGAGCTACGAACGTGCTTGTGGATGAGGAATGGGCTAGCAAACAACGAACGGGATTGCAAACAGCGAATGGGCATGCGAAAGATGAATGGGCTTCGAAACGACGAACAGGCTTGCGAATGGAACAGAAGCAGAGAGTTTCTGCAGGCGATGTCAGTAAGCGGCGAACGGCGAATGGAGTGGTGAGAGCGTCTGCGAACTACGAACGGGCTTATAACGATGAACGGGCAGTGGCGGCAGACGTCGAGCAAACGAACGGCGGATGGCTGGTTTCGTAACCGCTTGGACAGGCGAACGATGTTTATCAAAACAGGATGGCGGCGACAGAGCTTGCGAACGATGAACGATTCGAGCGGCGAATGATTTACGAATGACGAGTTCCTACATAAGACACTCACAGAGTCTTGCTAATTTTCGACAGCAATGCTACTGACATTATCAGGCACTTCAAAGGAAAAATTAAGATCCTGGTCACATTCTTGCTGTTTGCCAGAATTTGAATTTGGCAGAACACGTAGCCTTCTGTATTTACAAGGTAGTGGACCATTCATGCTGTCTTTAAAAGGTAGTGGGCCCTTCATGCTTCTACTAGCTCTCCAGCACCGCGCTAACTGCTCACGCAAGTCCCTCCCCACAAGGTGTCTCACATTTGGGTAAGAAAGGCCCTGAATTATTCAATGTTTCATAGTACTGGTAATGATGTTTTTAGTGGAATGACGAGTGGGCTGAGGTTGCGAACGGGTTAGTAGAATGGGCTTGCCAATGACGAACGGCTGGAACGGCACAGCAATGGTAGTGAGATGCGTGCTGTGACCGGCAAGGACTTGAAGCAACGAGAGATTGGTGATGGAAGTGTGTTGCCGAGTGGCCAGGAAAGAATAGCGAACAATGCGATGAGCTTGGGAGAATGACGAACGGTGAATGAACAAGATGGCGGGTAACAGGAGCGATGTGAACAAGCTGGAGGCTGGAAGAAAATAGATGGCTGGCTATCGCCGTAACACCATTTATGGAGTGCCTGCGCGTGCGGGTTCCACGCATGCGCAGGTGGGTGTCTGAGCTGGACGCATCACAAGAGTTTTGATTCCTCCAGGGTAACAGGCATCCAGGAACTGAATGCAAGAAATTTACAGGTATTGGACATTTTCTGACTGGCAAGTAGAAAGGACTATTCAAGGATTGCAATACTAGTTTCAGGGTTACAAGATCAATTTGGACTGGATGTAAGCGACTTAGTTTTTTTTTTTTGGGGGGGGGGGGGGGACCCAACCACATCTTTTTTTTTAGACTGAATGCATTGGTCGAAACAATAGTGCCTGCCTTACTCCGGTGCGCCCTCCCCTCCACAAAGTTTGAGGTTATGTGGCAGCTTACATGGACACTGCTTCATATTTTGTTTATCTCAGTCATGGGTGTGCAAATTCAGACAAAAATAAATATGATAGTCCAAGCAGGATAAAAGGTGGAAAGCAAAATTAATGGAGTAAAGGAAATGCAATAGCACAACAGTAAAAATGCAACACTAAAAATAGCAAAGATTTGGTGGGCCCTTATTTCGGAATTAGTGATACATCACTGACACGACGTGACCTGGATTTGAACCAAGTTACTCAGGATCACTGCACAGAGACACCGTCTCTCCATGGGGGCTTAAGGAGAGATTGCCCAAACGCCCGGAATGTAGGGATAGACCGATATTAAAATCGGTATCGGTATTTACAGATATTATCGGTATTTTTTTGTGTATCGGTTTCGGATCTGTATCGGTGTTTTATTTACCGATATTATAGCCGATACGACCAACTTCCGTGTACGCTGGCTACTCCACCTAGCTTGTGAGAAACCTTTCCTGCATAGCATCACTTGTATCCCATGACGTCATCTGCACAGCAGCTTAGTGAATTCAACGTGTGTGCATTGCCAGAATCAGGGCAGGGCTTCTTGGGATTAGGCCTATATGCAGTGTACTGTGGTTTTTTTTTTTACAGTCGAAGGTACATTTACGGATCTGCCACCACTGAGAAAAAAAAATTAGAAATTTAATTTTCTTGCACACCAGTTTCATAATGATGAAGTATGCGTTTGACTTTCTGACCCATTGACTTTTTTTTTTTAAATCGGTACGATATATCTGTATCGGTGTATCTGATCTGTATCGGATCGGCGTGTGAGGGGAAAATCGGTATCGGTTCGGATCGGATCGGTATTTTTTCTGTATCGGTCGATCCCTACCGGAATGTTTGTACGTGCAGTGATCTGGAGTTCATTGATTCGGTTCCTAGTCGAATTGGTGAACTATAAGTCCATAATAACAGCTCACCAAATCTTAGCTGTTTTAAGGTATGTTTTACAGCCACTTTGCTCCATGGCACAACCTTTTCTAGATTTCTGTTAAGATCTAGATATTTTTCACATGTGTAACGTGTGACACAATGAGAACCAGGACCACTATACTGTGACTGAGGTTGGGGCTAATGACCTAGCTGACAATGCCCCATTAAGCCTCAATTCCCTCCACCCCCACCCCCAGATAATGCGACTTAGTGTCTGAATTTTACTGCGTACGCCGCTGTGTTGTCCTGTTTCTGCCATGGGGCCTTTTGTATACAATTAATCAATTATTCAAAATTAATGATGAAAATAATGCACGTAAGTATGGATCCAACATCTTTTTTTGGCATTATAAAACAGAATTTTAGTTTAATTGCACTACTTATTACTTTCTTCATTATGGAATACGTTAACAATTTTTTTTCAATAACAACTAATTCACGTCATAAAACAATGAAATCATTTAATATTTCGTCACAACATTACAATAATTTTCCACATCCTTAAAAAACTAGGGGGGGGGGGATTGATTTTTAAATCAAAAGGAAAATAACCTAAAAAATTTGCAAAGGAAAAGAATGAAACTATCAAAATGTAGGCTAGGCTAGGCTACATAATTGTTCAAAGAACACTCAACATTATGCCTGTTTGTCACTATACTGACACTACGCATTTTCAAGAATGTCCAGCCTAGAATGTATAAAATCGGATAACATGAGAAAAAAAATGGCATTTGATAACTCGTTAAAAAATTTAACGTTTTTTTCCGCCGGTGCTGGTCACCTCGTATAGAGGTCACTAACTTCTGAGTAAGCACACAGGCGCTTGGCATGGACCAAGCACGGAAAACAACACACACTGCGTCGGACGACAACAGATCACTTGGCAACGGGAGAGCCGGTTTACGGTTAGTACGACTGCACGCTGAACCAACCATTACGCCTACTAGTCTCATTTTGATCGCCGTATGTAAACTAATCCAAGTGCACGCTCGCTCATAGAGGTTTAGATACATTATATTGTTATATTACAATCGCTGTGAGACACTGAGTGTCTCTCCGGGTCACTTTGATAACGATCAAAATAACAAATACCAGGCCTACCAACCTCCCTCAACAAGCGGTTCCGTCCCACAACAAGCGCTTCCATTTTCCCGTATTTCCCACATCAATCGCGCCCGAATCCCCATCAAGTGCACCTAAAACGTCATACGAGGCGAAAAAGCCCCGTCCACTCGGACTCGTCCACAACAATCGCTCCCAACTAGCATGGAGGACAGCAGTGGTCATCCCGATTGTGAAACCGGGCAAAGACCCTACTGCTCCTTCCAGTTATCGCCCAATCGCTCTGACTAGCTGTGTCTGTAAACTTATGGAACGGATGGTCAGTGAGAGGTTGGTCTGGGTGCTGGAATCACGCGGATTCTTATCTGCGTCCCAGTGTGGCTTTCGACGTTTTCGGTCAACCATCGATCATCTGGTTGCCCTTGAATCGGATGTGAGGGAGGCTTTTCGCCTGCGTCAACATCTGGTTCAGGTTTTCTTTGACTTGGAGAAGGCTTATGATACGACCTGGCGTTATGGGATTCTCCGTAATCTCTAT
>JAHWFP010123949.1:45060-64157 GCA_023313725.1 Lithobius niger | reverse complement strand
ATTACGATTACATCATTCCAAAATATGGTGATAATTGTAAATTATTAACGACCGATACCGATTCGTTCATCTTTCACGTGTTCACTGATGATTTGTATCGGGACATGGCTGAATCACGTCATTTGTTTGACACGAGCAATTATCCAACCAATCATTTTTTTTTATTTTCCAATGAAAATAAAAAAGTTCCTGGAAAAATGAAAGATGAAACTGGATCCATACCCATTTCTAGGTTTGTTGGACTGAAATCAAAAATGTATGTGATAGAGTATGATAGTACAATAAAAAAGGTTGGAAAAGGGATAAAGAAATCTGTTTTACGGAATCACGCAACTAGTGATGATTACATACATTGTTTACAGGAACGACAACAGTTTTCCTATTCAATGACAAACATTAGAAGTTACGATCACTTGCTATTTACCATCGAACAAAAAAAAATTGTTTAACAGCTTACGATGACAAGCGGTGGATCTTACCCTGCGGCATTGTTACAGTTCCTTACGGTCACAAAGACAAAAATGTAAATACTCGTGTGCACCAAACTATGTTTTTGGAATTTATAAACCTTTTGCAGGGAAAGGTTATCTAGCACTCCCCAACTACCTCAAACTGGGTCCTGATATACTGGTCAATGTGCGTAGTGAAGATGATAGATGTTTTCTGTGGTCCGTGTTGGATAGTATGCACCCTGTTCCATCTTCCCAACATGATTGGGATACGAAACATTACCTGTCTCGTGCGCACGAGTTAGTTGTAGGTGTGTTGGACCCCGTTCCTTTATCCAAAATCGCGGCGTTCAAAAAAGCCAACAACATTTCGGTATCTGTTTTTGGTTTCGAAGGTGACGAGCCTTGCATTTATTGCGTGAGTTCCTTTGTTGAAAGTAAGCATCACGTTGACTTGCTTCTTCTAGACGGACACTGCACGACGATAAAACACTTCAACAAATTCATCGCGAGTTTCAACTCCAACAAGCGCTTGAAGTATTTTTGTAGGCATTGCTTACACGGTTTTCGAAATCGTTCTAGGTATGAAAACTACCGCCTTCCTTCTTGCGAGGGAGTTCCATTTCAAAAGACCTAATTGCCCCACAATGACATTATCCGGTTTAAAAATTTCAATAACAACCTCAAAAGGTTGTACATAGCTTAGGTGGACTTTGAAGCGGCACTGCACGTAGTCTCCAGTTTTGATGGAACGAAACATATACCAGAGTTTACCACATACACCAAGCTTGCAGTTTTGCCTACGTGATTGTTGACCACTTAGGTGGAGTATTTTCAAAAAAGTTGTACAGAGCAGTAGACGGCGTGCAAGTTTTCTTCGAATTTATATTAGAGGAGCAGAAAAAGATCATTGCTTACGTGGATACTTTACGTGGATACTCACAAGCAACGAATGAGATGTTTAACCAAGGGACAGGGGTTGTAGTACAAAGAAACTGTGGTGTGCCATGTCTGCAAACAAGGACCATTTACCCACCCCCAAGAAAATTTATCGGGTTTACGAAAGTACGAGACCACAACGACATCAGCGGTGAATTTAGAGGTGCCGCGCACAGCAAGTGTAACTTTGCTTGCACTTTGAACAAAAACATAGCGGTTGTTATGCATAATTTCAAAAATACGATATCATTTAGTCGTGAAGGCTTTGAATTCGTTTAAAGATTTGAAGGCTCTGCATAATGTTAGGATCATCACTAAGAACAAGGAAGAATCAGCAGCATGAAATTAGGCAGTTTTACTCTCATGGATTGTTTAGCGTTTATGACGGCATCGTTGGAAACTCTAGCATCGAACTAGAAGCACTTCGGCATCATGGACAAGCTTTTCGAAGGTGAATCCGTGGAACTCGTACGAGGCCTTCGGCCAAAAAATGTGTTTCCCTATGAATACCTCACAAATGTGGAAATGTCTGAGAAGTGTTTACCTCCCATTTCGGCATTTGCCTCGTTGTTGAAAGGAGCGATCTGCTCCGAATCTTATCAACACATGATGAAGATTTGGGATTTAGGCAAATGCAGAACGCATATCATGACCTGTATTTGTGGACAGATGACGGGCTTTTAGACGATGTCTTTGAAAACTTTAGAGCGACTAGTTTGGCTAATTACGGATTGGACCCCTCCCATTACACCCGCCCTATCTTGGGACGTGGCGCTCAAGAGAACGGGAGGTCTTTGTATCTCTTCACTAACAATGACATGAAAGAGATACATGTCAAGGGTATAAGAGTCAAGGGTATAAGAGGCGGTGTCTCATTTATAGCTAGAAGGTACGCTAAAGCCAACAACCCGTATATACCATCTACATCCAACCCTAATAAAAAGAATAATTACATCATATTTTTGGACTTCAACAACCTGTATGGTTGTGTTATGTGCGAGTATCTACCAACTGGAGAGTACAAATGGGTGCCAGAAGACCGGCTTTAGGATATAAATCTCGACAATTACGGAGACGAGAGTGATCCGGGCTTGATATTGGAAGTAGATTTGGAATACCCAGAGATGCTTCATGCATCGCATAATTATTTCCAGTTAGCACCGGAGCACATGAAAATCACAAAGTCTATACTTTCTCCTTTTAACTGTCGGGCAATCGAGGACTTGCGGTTAACGTACAGCAAAGTCCTAAAGCTAACCACTAACCTTTTCTCAAAGAAAAAGTACATGGTGCACTATAGGATTTGAAAAACTACCTTTCTCTCGGCATGGTTGTCAAGAAAATACACAGAGCAATCAGCTTTAAGCAATCGCCTTGGCTGAAACCTTACATCGAGTTTAATAACGAGAAATGGCAAGCGGCTGCTAACGATTTTGACAAAAACCTCGACAAATTGGTGAATAATTTGATTTTCCGTAATACGATACAGAACAATCGCAACAGAAACAACTTATTGATAGCAACGACGAAAGAAAAAGCCATCAAGTACGGATCTCACCCATGCACCACGAGTTTCACTTCTCTAAGCAAAGATTTGGTAATTTTTACAAAGACTCCCACAGACATCATCTTGAACAAGCCCATAATGGTTGGGTTTTGCGTCTTGAAACTGTCAAAGTTATTAGTCTGCTGGTTTCACTACGACCAGATGATGGAAACGTACGGGCTGGGGAAATGTTCCTGTTCGTAGAATCCTCTGAGCACTGGTTCACCCGACTCGTCCTTTAAAAGATACGTTACTGGTTGGGTTTTTTGCAATTTATTGATCGTGAAGACTTCGTTGGTAAATTTTTTTTTTACTTAGAAATCCTGATTTATTTCCTACGGCGAAATTGGGTTTCTTTAGCAGTTGTTTAGGGCTAGTTCATCTCAGCAACAGTTCGTGACACCTGGTTACTACCCTAGGTTTCTGTTTTGTGGTGGAATGATCTGTATCGTTGTAATCCGAAACCAACTCGTCGATAATATGTATCCAATTGTAATTCTCCTGCCTGGAGATTTTTTTCCAGATTCAAGTTTTCAGTGTTCTCTTGGAGCATTCAGCCACGCTCACTTTCTTCTCAGAGTAAGTAGAGTACATGTTGATGTTATAGCCCCTAAGTAGTGCTTTGACATTTTTAATGTAGAACTCACTACCTAAATCGACTTGTAAATTTTTAGGGGCAGTCGCTCCTGAGAGTATTTTCTTGAAAGCTTCCATAACATCTAGACTAGTTTTAGATTTAGGAGGAATGGCCCAAGCAAACTTGGACATGAGGTTAATGCAAGTCAGTAGGTAGTGAAATCCTTTATTTAGCTTAGCGTACGGTATCATCTCCACCAAGTCAGCCTGCCATAGATCGTTTAGGCCCAGTACAATGACCCTTCATCTCGGAAAATTTTTCCGCGTTGGTTTGTGAAGTTTGTTTAGGAGTGGGTCCATTTTTTTATTTCCCATTCCGAACCAGAGTTTTAATAATAATCATAATAATAATAATAATATTTTTTGTGGTAGCAACGGGTATGGCAAGGACTGGGGAGTCACTAACAGCCAGCCACAATTACATGTAAATACAGTGTACAAAAAACCAAGGATAGTTAGAGGTTTTGTTTTTCATGATTTTCCTAACGACAGAAGTGGCTAGTTTTTCCCTCCATGCCAGATATGGATTCTCTCTCGCCCTTTGAGCTTTTGAAATTAGAACTTTATTGGCGGCGTGGCGATCTTTTAAGTCCGAGCTCTCAGCGTGAGCTTTAAGTCCGAGCTCTCAGCGTGATCTATATCGTGTTCTTTGCAAGCTTCATCTAGTTTATTTATTCCAGGATCTCCTCGTGCCAGTCGCTTCTTCAGCTGATTTCCAGGACCGCAGTATTGATACCCCGGTAAATGTATTTGAATGGTCAAGTTATTTATGATTTTGTTCATGAGTCCTTTCTCCACTTTGACGAATTAAGCTTTTTTAGAACTTTAGGCCTATACATCGCAAAACAATATCTCCATCGGTCTGTTGTTTCGTGAAGTTGTAGAAACTGGGCTCTTCTACTGGTTAGGAGTCAAACTTTTACATTTGACTAAATATTTCATCTCGAGTTCTTTACGGTTGCTCTTTTTTACTATAGTGCAATCTTTTTATCTCTTTAAAAAAGATATCATGGATTCCTGTTCAATTATTCTCACCAACAAAGACTCCGACTTGAAAATTAATCTAAACACACGCATTCATTTGAACTCTGAAAAAAATTACGAATTGGCTATGCTTAATTTAGAAACTTATAACAGCATTCACAACATCACGTCAAAAAATAATGAAATTCAGTACACTACCAATGCTGGCGCTTCATGGCACAAAGTGTTAGTAAGTCCCGGTGCTTACGAAATCGAGGAATTGAATAAATTTCTCAAGTCAGCAATAGATGTGAATGGGCACAGCAAGGATGTCATTACGATTCTTCCGAATCTAAACACTTAGAGAACCGACTTGATAATTACCGATCCGAACTATGGCTTGTCCTTTTCGGGCAACAAGAATTTAGCTACAGTTTTGGGGTTTGAATTGGGCAACTACATGAGAAGTCAAGAAAGTCAAAATGCAGTCGACATTATTAACTTCAATACAATTCTTGTGCACGTGGGTATCATAGGCAATTCTTACCTAAACAGAGACACTCAACTCACTTTATACTCCTTTTATCCCAATTCCCCGCCCGGTTTCAAAATCATAGAGTCCCCGCATAATTTAATTTACCTCCCAGTTACTACAAAGTTAATCAGAAGTAAAAAAGTTTGGCTCATGTCTCAGACCAACGAGCCGTTGGTTTAAACGATGAGACACTCATGTTGCGTCTTCATTTGAAGTCTACGAGTTAAATAAAAAAAAAGGTAAAAATGCCCGTGTCTGGAAAAAAGGGAAAGGACTCTTTCCTAATTTTAACTCTAATAATAAAAAAAAACAGTTTGACACCTAGAAACAAAGCTCTCATCAAATTCATAACAACACCCAGAAAATGAGAGTAGTAGAAGATTACTTAAAAATCAACGAACCTTTGGTGTATGATTCATCGGTCGAGTCTTACACGTACCACGAATACAATCCTATTGTTGGCACTAATATCAACAACGTGAAATCGGTAATCAATATACACGTAGAAAACCAAGATTTATTTCTGCACGTTTACAACAGTTACCTCCTGATTAAAGGGAGGTTGCTGACGGACGATGACTTTGCTTATGCCGACTCTGACGTAGCCACGTTGATTATTAATGCTCCCATATTCCTGTTTTCTAATATCAAATACCATCTCGGTGATAAACAAGTCGAAGAGTTAAATTATCTGGGGTTCGGTACACTGGTGAAGGGACTACTCACCTAAGGTTCGGAGGAGCAACCGGCTTTGCTCGGCCAGTGCTGAGCATTGGATAGTGCGGCTTCAGTCGATGCTGATCTAACCAACAACTTGGGATACAAACAGCAGCACGGGACCATCATCGTTGAAACAACTACCAAGGGAAGCTTTGCCTTCGTCATCCCGTTGAAACACGTCATGGGATTTTTCGAAAATTATGATAAGCTAATGTACGAAACTAAACACGTGCTCATACTCATGAGAGCGAACGACACGGATGCCATCTTCAATGCAGCGGCAGCGGCCAATGGCAAATTCGTTCTAAATAGCATCAGCTGGCTAATTCCACATGTCACGGCCTCGGCCGAGCAGAAACTTAAACTCTACAATCTCATCGACCACGGAGCGACCTTCCATTTAGGATGTAGGCACTGGCATTATGATACCTGTGTGCTCCCTCAAAATCCAAGCTTCACCTGGAGCGTGCTAACAACTTCCGTGGTTGAAAAACCTAGGTGGATAGTTCTGGAGTTTACAACTAACAGGCAGGACTCCTTAGTCAAAAATTCTGGTGTGTTTGACCACTGCACTTTGCAAGATGCTCACGTGACTCTAAATTCAGAAAGATATCCATTCCTTGATTTGAACGTAAATTATGCTACTGGAGAGTACGTCGGTTCGTACAGAATGGCGCAGCAATTTAGGCAGCTGTGCTACGACACCAACGACTTGAGTTTCGACTTGCTTCAGTTCAAGAAACCCTATCCTCTCGTGGTGTTGGATTGCTCCAAACAGTCTGTGAGGCTTCAATCTGGAATCGTGGAAGTACAAGTCAAACTGAAGTTTATAGCAGCAGTACCAGCTAACACTATTTGTCACGCTCTGCTCATCGAAGACAGAAAAATTAATCTAAAGTTGGACAGAGGCAAAGTCGAAGTTGTTTATTAAATAATAATTATATTAAAAAAGACAATATAGCGCTCAAAACAAGATCGCGAAAAAAGAAAGGCGTCTTTTTGCTGTTGGCGTTCTTTGGACCAATTTTAGCCGGAATTAGAGGGTTGGCGGGGGTGGGATCTGCCGTAAAAAGGCACAGAACGATGCAAAACTTCTGGCTGAACTCGTGCGACATCACAGGAAAGTGGAAGGTTCCGGCTCGAAGAAACACAAATAGGCAAAAAAAATTGCCCCATGGCAGAGGTCTTTACTTAAGTCCACCCAAGGTTTAATCGACTTTAATAAACCTTTACCAAACTTTGATTTAAACGAGTTGGCTAGAATAATGAAAATTAGAAAAATCAGAGGAAGGAACTTGGAAACATTGGCTAAGCCATCAAATGTCAAAGAAAGCAACAGGTTTACCATAAGAACTGATGTTCCATTCTTGTGTACAATTGTAGCGGATTGAGTGGCACAAAAACAGACAATAAAGAAGGTTTGAGGTGCCGTCGGGAGAGAATCGCAATAGGTTGCTACAAGCGGAGGAGACGCTCTTTACCGGCTTGTAGGACAAATTCGTTGTTCGATGTCTGGTTGTAAAAATTCATGTTTGTAATTAATGCTGTTGTGAAGAAGAAAATTCAATTATTTTTGCAATCGAGAGTCGACCATTGAATTTATAATAGCGGCAGCGGTGGTTACGAACCAAGTCCTCTAGAAGTAAGAAGTCCTTCAACTCCAAGTATGAAGTTTTTTGAAGTTCGAAGTATTTTGCCCCATTGTATTTATAATGGTGGCAAGCGGTAGCGACTAACCAGGCTCTCCAAACCCAAAGTTGTTTCCTCATGCTTTCCAACTTTGAGAAGTTTGCTACAGGAGTGGATGAACGACTTCAGGAAGGGAGTCAAGAGTAGAGAAGCACGAAGATCTCTCCAGTAAGTGTGGAAGGAGGAAACGCACGTTAAAGGCTGAACTGAATATTGACGGAGAGGATTACTGCAGTTGGGCAATGAACCGAGGCATCCAGGCATGAGGACGAGCGATCCGGCAGGAAGCAGCATAAAGTCAAGTGTCATGGAGGATTTGGCCAAATCCGGAGACAAGGAAGAGGCAGATCGTGGCTAAAGGTTTTTGCAGCGGCAGAGAATCGTCGTCAAGGCTGATGTGAGGGAGTCAACTTGGTGTTTTATTGCAACACGGCAGCAGGGGTAAGGCAAACTTTTTTTCACACTCTGGGAGTGGGGCGTTGAATTAAAAGGGTTGTTTATTCCGGTACAGTTGCGTGTTGGTGAATTTTTTGGTGTGTTGATGCTTGATGTATTGTTTGATACGTACTGTTTAAAGTAGTTAAACATGGATTTATTCGATGGGAGGACGGTTGTGGATTTAAAAGCTGTGTGTGGAGAATTATATTTACACGTGCCTGAAAGCAAGAGTGATATTCTTGGGTTGTTTAAAGAAGGGTTGGTGGGAGGAGCACTTTTGCGGGAGGATCTAGAGGCTGCAATTCAAACGGTTGATGATGAAAAAGAGAGGGAACTATGGGAACAAGGGAGGTTAGCTTGGAAAGCAGAAGTAGAGAAAAAAAATTGCATGAAGATGCATTAAAACTCCAGTTAGAGAGGAAGTTGCAAGAAAAACAGGAACAAAAAGAGAGGGAGTTAGGGGAAAAAGAGGCTTTAAAGGAGAGGGAGGATGAATTAAAGAGGGGAAAGTGAATTAAGGGAACAAAATGAACAGTTTAAGAGGGAGCTTGAATTAAGAAGGGAAAGGTTTGGTGAGGATTTAAGAATGAAAAGAGAAGCTTGGGAAAACGAAAAGTGAGAATGAGAAGCAGAAATTGTGAAAGGAAGGGTACAGACGGAAGAGATTAGAAGATAGATTCAGGAAATAAGGTGTAAAAGGGAGGAAACTTATAGCGTGGGGAGGAACTTTATGATAGGCTTGTGGAAAAGCAATATTTTATTGGGTACCAAGGATTGGGAGATATTTCGGGAAAGGAATATTTTATTGGGTACCAAGGTAGTGGTGGTGTTGTGCAATATGGTGGGAACTTGTGTAGTACTGATAATTTGGATGTTGGCGGGAAAGCAAACAATGGCATGGATGCTAGTGTTGGGAACGATGTCCTGGGCAACAAAGAGCAAGCTTCGGCTAACAGTGCACAAGCACATCTGCAAGCAGATAATCAGGCAGGAGCGAGAGCACCTTTAATGCGAGGGGAACTGGAAAAGGGGAATGGATGTAAACTAAATGAAGGTTACGATTTTCCTTTAAGCTCGTTACCGAATGGGATGTAGCTACAATGTGAAGGAAGGCCAAACGGTGGGAAAGGTATTTACAAAGTGTATGCAAAGTTGTAACGAAAGTAGTAAAGGTGACGAGCAGTCAATGGATATATTGTTGAGGGCAATGGACTTGATAGTTTATTTATGTACGAAGACAAAAAGGTGAGAACGTTAGATAATATTGTTGCTAGCAAAGATGTTGCAAAAACTGGAATGCTGGAATCTAGTTTCAAGGTCATTGCTTTGAAGGACGAAAATATGGAAAAAGGCGGAAAGCAACATGCTAGGGTAATTAAAGACACGAGTTTTGTGGATTCAGATAAAAATGCTGTTTGTGATGTGTGTCATGTTAAAGAGTTAGCTTAAAAAGCAAGAGGCAGATTTGGTGTGGTGACTGTGGGATTACATTACTTGTTGAAAATGGAAGCTGATGTGTTGTGGGCAGGGCGGTTGTTTAGTTCGGAGTGTAGGTTAAGAAAAGGGGTTGGTAGAAAGGACATTTTCTGGGGGAAAGGGAAGTCTGGCAATTCAGCTGATTAAGGAAAATCGGAAATTAGCCAACAGTGAAAATCATACACTAGAAATAACGTAGTTCAGTAAGCCACCTTTATACACTTACGTTTCATCAGAGTGGCATAACCCGGATTCGAACCGGCTACCCAGTTCGCCCCAGATCACTTGCATAGTGCCTTAATCGCTATGGCTACATCCTCCACTGGCATAAAGATAACTCACTGAACCCGTTATTAAGGTCACAACCGTGACCAGGGCTCCATTAGATCGAAATTCACTTGGCCATAGACAATGAAAAGGGAAGGCAAATCATACACTCATAAGGCTTAATAAAGGAGAAATAAATAGACATAAATCGCTGGAAATGATATTAAAGAAAATTGGAAATTAGCCAACAATAAAAATCATACACTAGAAATAACGTAGTTCAGTGAGCCACCTTTATGCATTTAAATTTCGTCTGAGTGGCATGACCCAGATTCGAACCGGCTCCCCAGTTAGCCCGAAGATCACTTGCATAGCGCCTTAATCGCTATAGCCACATCCTCCACTGGCATAAAGATAACTCACTGAACCCGTTATTAGGGTCACAACTGTGACCAGGGCTCCATTCGACCGAAATTCACTCGGCCATACACAACGGAGAGGGAAGAAAAATCATGCGTATTTATTTCTTATTTATTGAGCCTTGTGAGTGTATGATTTGTCTTCCTTCTCCATTGTCTGTGGCCGAGTAAATTTCGGGCGAATGGAGCCCTGGTCATGGTTGTGACCCTAATAACGGGTTCAGTGAGTTATCTGTATGCCTGTGGAGGATGTGACCAAAGCGATTAAGGAGCTATGCAAGTGATCTGGGGGCGAACTGGGTAGCTGGTTCGAATCCAGGTCATGCCACTTCAACGAAACATAAGTGCATAAAGGTGGCTTACTGAACTACGTTATTTCTAGTGTATGATTTTCACTGTTGGCTAATTTCTAATTTTCCTTAATATTATTTCCAGCGATTTATGTCTATTTATTTCTCCTTTATTGAGCCTTGTGAGTGCATGATTTGTCTTCCCTCGCCATTGTCTATAGCCGAGTGAATTTCGGTTGAATGGAGCCCTGGTCACGGGTTGGAGCCCTGGTCATGGTTGTGACCTTAATAACGGGTTCAGTGAGTTATCTTTATGCCAGTGGAGGATGTAGCCATAGCAATTACGGCGCTATGCAAGTGATCTGGGGGCGAACTGTCTAGCTGGTTCGAATCCGGGTCATGCCACTCCAACGAAACGTAAGTGCATAAAGGTGGCTTACTGAACTGCGTTATTTCTAGTGTATGATTATTGCTGTTAGCTAATTTCCAATTTCCCTTAATATTATTTCCATCGATTTATGTCTATTTATTTCTCCTTTATTGAGCCTTGTGACTGCATGATTTGTCTTCCCTCGCCATTGTCTATGGCCGAGTGAATTTCGGTCGAATGGAGCCCTGGTCACGGTTGTGACCCTAATAACGGGTTCAGTGAGTTATCTTTATGCCAGTGGAGGATGTGGCCATAGCGATTAAGGCGCTATGCAAGTGATCTGAGGGTGAACTGGGTAGCCAGTTCGAATGCGGGTCATGCCACTCCGACGAAACGTAAGTGCAAAAAGATGGCTTACTGAACTACGTTATTTCAGCGATTTATGTCATTTAATTCAGCTGATTGTGACATTGGATGGGGAAGGGAACGAAACAATGGTCCTGGTATGCCAGTCGGTAATGTTTACAAGTTGGGAAAATTGGAAGTTGAAGGGGATGTTAAAGGGGCAGGTTTGAGGGTGGGCATTGTCTCTCAACCTGCTGATCACATGAGGGATTTTAAGAAGTGTTTTGATGTGTTTGTGTATTCTTTGTATTTTGGTGGGAAAGGTGGCTCAGTCTGCAAACGCCCTATTGCCGAGTGTGGAATGGGGGTTTGCCTTGCAGGTGGTTTGTGATCCGGTGGTGAACTGAGGAACTGTTTAGCTGCAACTGGAGGTTGGTTTGTTTGGTGTGGTTTTTTGTGTGGTACAGTGGTGTGTTCAGATCGGTTTGAATTGTTGATGGAGCGAAAAGAAAGTCTAATGCAAGCTTTCGTATGGTGTGCGGAAAGTGAATGGATTGCTTGTAAAGAATGTGATCGAGGAAGAAGAGGTGTGTTTTGGGGTGCAACGCAGGGTGTTGTCAGTGGGGCAGTGTGGTGATGTGCTGGCCATGTTGCTGTGTTGCAAACGGTGGAGTGGTGACGTGATGTTGCGTTGAGTTGGTGAAGTGTGGTGGAAATTGTGTGTGAAGTGTGGTGCTCGATGGCTGTGTTTGTGCGCAGGAAGGAAGGCTGTGGTGACGTGCTGGTGTTTCCAAATGTGGGTGGTCGGAAGCCTTCTTTGTGCCGTCCTGGTGATTAAAATCACTAGTGATCCTGCAGCTTACCGAGATTTGTTTGCTACAATTCTCAATCTAGTGTTGGAGGTGTAAGGTTGGTGGTAGCATCCATTCAAACGACTAATGACTGTCATTATTCAATTACCTTCGATTAAGGGTAATTACCGCATTCGAAGAGCAAGGAACCTGGAAACATTAGCCAAGCCATCGAACGTCAAAGAAAGCAACAGGATTACCATAGGAACTGATGTTCCATTCTTGTGTACAATTGTAGCGGATTGAGTAGCGCGAAAACAGACAATAAAAGAAGGTTTGAGGTGCCGTCAGGAGAGACTCGCAATAGGTTGCTACAAGCGGAGGAGACGCTCTTTGCCGGCTTGTAGGACAAATTCGTTGTTCGATGTCTGGTTGTTAATATTCATGTTTGTAATTAATGAGGGAGTGAAGAAGTAAATTCAATTATTTTTGCAATCGAGAGTCAACCATTGAATTTATAACCCCCACCCCCCAAAAAAAAGCTCACAGTGACAGAGTAAGGAATGAAATAAAACAATGTACATTAAAAGACTAGATTTGTGAGAATTCAAGATGCAACAACCTATAAGAGAAAGAAAACACAACTGTCCCAACAGGGACTAGAGCCCAGGACTTCCGCGTACTATTAATATTCCCAACTTAGTAAGCAGTTGTTATGGATTCAAGTTCCAACCGGGGCAGTCGTGTTTTTTTTAATTTCTCAGATTATTGCACCTGTCATTCTCACAAACTGGGTCTTTCATGAATTGCTTCGAATCAATTTACTCAGTAGATTCATCCCCATCCCTATTTTATTTAACATTTAAAAAAAGGAATATAGATAAACCTCAAGATGAATCAACCATCCTGGCAAACATATTTCTCCAATCTCTTGCAAAAAAACTTGCTGAAAGTTAAAGTTGATAAAGGTACAAAAATTAATCCATTAATTAATGGTTTAACGTATAACTTGTCTCTTTCCATACTGTTTAACGAATTAAAGGGTATGGGAACTCCTTTTTCGAACGAAAAATCGAAATATAAAGGCTGGATTTTGCCCAGCGAACTGGAAAGTCAAAAATTGTTGAAAAATCTTAAACGGTACATATGTAAAAAACTAGAGATCGAGTGAAAAGATCAGAAACCAGTTTCCTTGACCTTATTCAATTATCCTAATTCTATGCATACGGCTTCTCCCTGTTACTCCTCTTGCGAAAAGGTATTCGACTGCGATAAACCGCTATGTCTTAAAACTAGTGTTTACGAAAATATCCACAAAACAAAAGGTAAACTTAACAAAAACGTAATAGACATAATGTGGTTTAACTTACCATCCTATAGTGCTTTAAACTTGAAGGAAGTTACTGGGAGAATTAATGCAGTATATGTTACCAATGATTCTCCCAGTAACGTGAAGTTGTGGTGTACCATTGAATATGGAGTGGTCCATCCCGATGTCTCCAGAGACAAGTTTTCTGGTGAAAACTTTATGAGTTTAGTATATCTGTAAGCATTAAAAAAGTGCATAAATAAAAAAAACGTGATGGAAATTAAAAACTACGACTTTTTTGTACTTAAGAAAGAACTCACCCATTCTTACCGTCAACTATCAGATACTTAATTATAGGGCCCGCAAATTGTGGAAAAACAAACTTACTCTTTAATTTCATCTGTAACGAACAATGGTTGGTTTATGACAGATGATTTATTTACAGTAAAACTTTATGCCAACCAAAGTACAAAGCATTGCAGTCTATATTTGCTGAAATTGACGGAAAAATTGGAAGGGATGTCGCATTTTTTCACGGTTCTCGAATAAATTTAATTCCGCCCGAAGAACCTTATTGTTTTTGACGATTGCCTTTTAGATAAACAAAAACATCGAGCGCTACTTTGCACAAGGATGGCATTCAAACACCGATTTTTTTATTGCAGTCAATCTTACACAAGAATACCAAAACAGGTGGTTAGAGACAATGCAAATTTATTAATCCTTTTTCCGATGGATGAGTTAAATTTGAAACACGTTTACGAAAAACATGATGGCCCTGACATGGAATTTTCAGAGTTTAAAACATTGTGTCAAAATTGTTGGAAAAAGCCTTACCGATTTTTATCAATTAACAAAACAATAAACAAGGGCCGATATAAACGTTCATTTTTACCTATAAAACAAAACAATGGAGACAAAACCAGAAATCGCCAAACTCAAAAGACGTTTAACTAAAAAATATTTAAATCAACGTTTGGGTGAGAGAGAGCAAGAAGAATCGCTACAAGAATTTTTTAAACCGGTATTAAGCACCCTGAAACCGAGACCAGTCTTGGGTGCTGCCACACAAACTATGTCGATTAAAAACACTCTAGCCACGCAACCTACGCCAATTAAATTTTACAACGAAGAAGATAGTGACGAATATTACTCCGGATCATTGGGTTTATCACCATCCCCTGCAATATATCTAGTGAGAAGACATTGCCGACCTCTCTCGAATTCAGTCGCGCCGAATATTCAACTCCAGCTGCTGAAGCTCTCATAATGTGAATTCCTCCCAAGTCCAAAACATAATACGCATCTACTAGCACTGGTCCTAAAGTCACTCCTACATATTCCGCGATGCAAGCTAGAAGCATTTCCACTCCCCTGGAGCTTCCTAACATCACCACTCCCTCGATAGTTTGTTACCCGGTCAGAATATTGGAGAAACTGATAAATATTTATTGATAAAGTTTTTCGAAAATTCCTAAGACAGTTACCCAGTTTTCGGACTACAGTATGATAAGAAAAAAGGCAAACTGACCTTCGGTAATAAAACGGTTAAAATTTTTGAGAATGACGTAGTGGTCGATGGGCAACAATACGTGGGGAGACGTGGGCTTTGGAACTTGCTAGTTTTCAAAGATTTGAAAGAAACTTCCCTCGCGCCGGTAGTTAAAGCAGCTTACACGGTCATGTTAAAAAATACTAATGCTATTTATCACAATAATACCCAAATACCCGTAAACCCAAATCTAATAAGAGCATAAAATACACGTCTGTTATTGCTCCAATTTGGTACGACTTCAAGAAAACAGGAACGGGCATGGTAAAAAAGTGGGTTGCAGAGTCGATTATAAATATTACGACGATCCCATTGAATTAATAAAGAGACTTAGGCTTTTGTATAAGTCCACTCTAGCAGGTCACGATCTGCATAGAAATGATATGATCGAAATTTTATCAGAAATACATCTAAGCCAAATTATAAGTGACCGCCAAAAAACAGTGGCTTACCTAAATTTGAGGTTAGGTTGAATAAATCAATAAATTGATGGTAGCCACACAATCAAGGATGTGTTTCTTTCACGGAAACCCTTATTTCCGAGTTTTGTAACCACCTCAAAAATACATTAAATACTTGTAAGTTGCTTTTTACATAAAAAACAATGTAAAAATTATTTGTTTAGTCCTTTCTGACATTTTGGAAGAAAGGCAGGCACGTGACTGCACACAATACGAGACACCTAAGAAACAAGCAGGGGGACTTTACATTCAAAGTTATAGCAGTAACTTTTTACAAAATGTAAAATTTAACGGCAACAATTGCAACTGCTTCCTAATACAGCACCAAAAATTGCCACCCCCCCCCAGAAAAGTTTGGAGATGAACATACGAGCAAAGACATAATTATAACTGTCAGGTCTAAATACAGCACAATAATTTATCTAGAATTCTACGGCCTCGATATAAGATCACCAAAGAAGTTCTTTTTCCTACTAAAAGAACAAAAAAACGTTTTCGGAGTATTATGGCAGCGATAACTCAGAGCGACGCACAATATTCATTCATTTCCTGTAGGTACTCAATTTCAAATAATTCTGAGCATAGATGTCACACAAAAAATAGCGAGAGCTGGAATTACGTGCATAATTTATAATGACAGCTATAAAGTGTAAAAGGCTGGTATGATAGTATGCATTTTCATTATACAAATAATGTCTATTTGATAATTTTTACGGAAATATACAGGGTAGTCCACAAAAAAACTGATGACCTACAATTTTTCAAAAGTCCAACTTTTCTAGTTAGCACACCTCAGAACCAGAAGAGGACAAAAATCTTCCCATGTCCATTAGATTTGATTTGTCTTCTCCTGGCTTTGAGGGGTGTTAACTAGAGAAGTTGGACTTAGAAAATTGTGGACTTTTCATTCAGTTCATTCCTAATTTTATTTCGTATTATAGTTAATATTAATATAATTCATATTAAGTCTCTAATTCATCCCCTAAAATAATTTAATTATAGTCTAGATTTGAGTTTTTTGTTTGTTTTACAACCCCGTACTATTATTAAAAACTCAAGCCCAATCACTGTAAAACCAGATAAAAACAGGAGCTTTCGCCCAGTCTTACTGGGCATCCTCAACTGCCACCACATTCAAACTTGGCTCTTTTTTTATCTCCTGTTTTTATCTGGTTTTACGGTGATTGGCCTTGAGTTTTCAATTTCATAAGTTCACAGTGAGTGTGGTTATCTCTGTACTGTTCAATGCCAACCATGACCACTTCATTGTAAATAAGGTTTGCACTAAACCAACAACCACCACCACCCCTTCCTTCTCTTCCTCAAAAATTACTTTTAATTTTAGTCTAGATTTGAACTTTTTTGTTTTTACATCTCTGCACTGTTCAGTGCCAACCATGACCACTTCATTGTAAATAAGGTTGTAACTAGCACCCCTAAAAAATAAGTCCACCACAGTACTTTTTACAGATGCAAATTAAAACACATTTATAAGAGACAAATCATATTTTCATACCCAAAATAAACACAAAGTATTATCATTACTTTTGAAAATACAAAAAACTACCATAAAAATAATAACTTGTTATAAATGTCAAATTAAATGACAGCACTTACCTCTTGATAAACTGGAAAAGCACTTGTGTTAATTAAAAAAAAAAACCTTTCATTGAGTTCATGACTAATTTGAGTACTTTGTTAGCTCAATTTAGCTAGGGAAGTGCTTGTGTTAGTTAAAAAGAAAACCTATCGTTGCTTTCCTGACTAATTTGAGGACTTAGTTAGCTAATTTAGCTAGGGAAAGCAGGCGTTCTCTCTCGGCCGTGCGAGAGATCACTGGTTTAAACCACAGAAAATCCTGGTTTTTATACTGTTTGGGTGACCTATTAACCAAAAAGGAAAGTTGGTTTTATAATTTCAAAACAGTCCAGACGGGATTTCATTTTCAGCTGACCCCTATAAAATCAGTTTCCACAGCCGCATTTACCATTTGGATAAAAATTTTAGCACGGGACGGTTTAATTGAAAGAGCAGGTAAGAAGAATGTTTATTTTATCTATTTTATATATAAACAAGGTTTATTTTAAGTTTTAGGGTAAGAACAAATTTTCAAATAAGGTTTTTGGATTCTCTACTTCGTAAACATTCAAATTAGCAACCTTTGTGAGGTTTTCAGGTAACACTAAGCACTAAACGGAAAGTAAAAGTGCAGAGTTTTTCTACAAATTATTACAAGCTGGCATAAATAATCGGTTCAGTTGAGTGGCATGTACACAAATGCACCGTTCAGAGTCTAAATATGTTAATTAAAAATGTATGGTTCATAATTAGCCACTCTACGGAAAACTCACGCTAATATGTCACAATCAAATTGGCAAATGCCGCGTTTTTTAGTGTGTGTTTTTTGCAATTCTTGATTTTAATGAAGGGTTAGGCACTAGTTTATGACAGTGTTGACAGTAAAATTGGCAGATTATTTACACCAAAAATCCCCGACTTTGGTATAAGTCCATCTAACAATAATTTGTTATCAAATGTCATGCACCTCATGAATTTATTTTTAATGTCACTTTAAGTTCAGTTAATATATATACTTTAAGTTCAGTCTTGTTGTTTTGTAAAAATAAACAAAAAGTACCTACCTTATGCAGAACAAAAATCGTATGGGTTAATCTCTCTATTTCGGCTAACTTAAGTACAACGTAAATAAACGCTTCGGTTAGTTTTTCCTGGCATGTCTCGGGAAGCCACTTAAATTCACAGCCACTCTGTTTAGATTGGACGTTGTCTTTTGTAATATCCTGCCACTAAAATCACTTAATTTTTGTACTAACTGACTTTACGATTAACCTTACTACCGTTTTGCATCACAAATTTAAGAGAAAACATGTGATAACGTCTCAAAACTTATTCTAAAAGACGTAAATATCAACACTGCACACTGTACTCTACTGCAGAGCCATGTCCTTGCCCCCGGAAGTCGAGTAGATGGAAAACCTGAATTGTATAAATGACTGCTTTTGTTGTTATTGTCAGTTAGTTTAGATTAGGTTAGCTAGATAAGGCAACGCGAGTGAATAGCATAATTTTGGGACATTAATTCAGAAATCAATTCCGTAAACTTTTAGTGATGTGCAATCGGGTTTTCTGCCTACCCTTCTTCCCTGAGAATGTGACCGGAAATGGCCGCTGATCACCAGTGGCTGTTAGTTGCTTTAGAGGTCAGTGGGACTCAAGGGCTTACGCAACTTTGACTTTTAGGTCACTTGTAAACAAAGACCTGCATCCTGGCGGCAAAAAAAAAAAAAAAACCTGTAATATATTCAAATAAAAAGGGAGGACACAACAAGAAAAGTTACATGCCGAAAAGCAGCAACACTTTAAAAAAAATAGGATGGGTCCCTCAAAAGAGAAGGAGGCCCCCATCTACGGAAAGGAAGGAGACAGCCAGCAGGGGGTGGCCTGGGTGGGGGGTGCTCAAAAGGGTTTGCTTTCCACCAAAACATCTACTACTCACTCCATTTGTGTAAATTGGGGATGATCTTGATTAAGATATAATACATTTATGCCTGGGGATGTTATCATACGCACGCACATTTTTTCCTGTAATTTGCATGCAATAAGAAAATCGTTTTTAGCATGATTTGGTTAAATTGTTTAGTCACGTTTACTTACGGATTCATCACTTTCATCACAATTGACATCAAAAGCTGTATAATTATTACAAATATGACCATACTTTCTTCGTTTTCATTGTTTAAAAGGCGCACGATATATTCCGTATCAGACCGGTTGCAACAATGCTTTCTCTTCAAAACTAGCACGATTCCCTCTTATCAGAAAAAGCATTGTTTAAAAGTCGCACGAAATCAACTTATCACCAAAAGCATTGTTTAAAAGTC
>JAHWFP010123949.1:30336-44660 GCA_023313725.1 Lithobius niger | reverse complement strand
ACGATATAGGCCTACGTGTTTAGCTGAGACAGAATTTGATAACAGACATAGATCGTCTGGGTAACAAAGGCATTCAAATGAATAACAGATTGGAAGAATCAGATAATAAATCCCGTGTTGCACCAGAAGGGGAATAAAAAGGTTTAGTTTCATTTAGTGCAGCTGAGTCAAATCGGAAAGTGGAGAAGGAGGAGGATATTACTGTCATAGAATGGGTATGTGGAATCTTGACTGTAAGTTATGCTAGGAATAGTTTGGGTTTGGTACAACAATATGGTAGATTACAAGATTCTAAATCCATTAGGCTAGAAATTAAACCAGTTATCTTCATTGCAAGGTGTTACGGATTCGGGCACCATTACAGTTGGGTAATGTAAATAATATTCTCTCAATGAGGGGATAGTTGGGATAGAGGGATAATCCATAACTGGGCAGGAGTTGAGTTAGATTTCCGATGGCTAGTGGTCTTGAATTGGTGGCGTGATGTAGTGGGTCATTTTTCACATCTTCAGGTCCTTGCCGTGTCGCAAATCTTGTTTTGTTGCATGTTTGCTGGGGCCAAATGGTCAATCTTAGTCTAGTGTCTAATCTTACGTAGGTGGACATTGTCTATGTCTTATAATTTTATTTCCGTTCCTGCCTCTAGAACTTTCATTTTCCATAATACCCTTGCTATTTCGTGGTTGTCAGGGTTTACGAAAAGGTATTTAAGCAAAGGGGCTAGCATGGAAATATCAGTTAGCCTTTGGGCCAGCCAACTGGCTGGTCCTCCTTCGCCCCTGTTAGGTCTCCTAGTCAGGGGGATTTTTGCTTAGGCCTTTAGTAGGCCCAGTATTGGTTAAGCTCTTTTCCAAACCCTAAACCAAACCTCTTAACCCTAACTAAAGCCCAAAGTTCACCAGCTTCCCTCCCGCATGTGTACAGTGTAATTTTGGTTTAGCTCTTCCTCAGTTTGCTATTTTTTGTTAAGGTACCGAAACCCGGGAGTAAGGCTGGTGGGGTTCCCCATTAGATTTTGTTTGTGAGTTAGGGTTCCCCTTTGGTAGTGTTAGTTAGGCGCCTTTTGGGGTTTGTTGTTGTTTTGACCTTTTTAGGTTGCAGAGTAGGACTTAAGGTAAAACCTGGGTAAGCCGAACATTGGCTAAGCCCGGACCTTAATTAACAGTGTTTAGTTAGGCCTATGCTACTAGTTAAGCTTAACGTGTTCAGATTTTGCTGAAATTTGGTAGAGTTATGCAGAAAGGTCTTGGGAATCCGGGTTTAAAACCTTAAGCATATTTTAGGCCTATTTTGGATTTTTGGGTGTGGTTTGGTGAAGGGGGAGACTTTGCTTTGGAGCTTGGGTTGCCGTACGGCAATATTCAATTTAATTGGGCTCATAACAATAAGCATGCAAGTTATGTTGGGGTGCTCATAGAGAGCAATATTTACAGCGACGGTTTTTTAACCCAAAGGTTTTTATTTCTCAGAATCAACCTAATTGTTTCGGCTTTTGCAGAATCCCCCAACTTAATTTGCTTGGTGCTTCAGAAATAATGAATTTCAAATATATTCAGTAGTTCTGGCTCATGGAAGCCATGTTCCATGTTCGTTTGACCATTCAGTGGAAGGTATTAGTAAGTCTTTGTCTTCTCATTGGCAAGTATTCAATGGTCTGGCCGAAAGGTTTTCTTTTTTTAAGAGGTATTGCCGAGTCAATCCCAGTCGGTGAAGTGAAGTTTATTTTTTCATAAATTTACCATTACAGGTTATACAATACAACAGGTTTACACTGTAAATCATCAATGATGCCCTCTAAAAGGACTGAATTTACTGAACTAATAACCTACTTAAGGCCTACTGATAAATCACCAACACATCACTTAAGTCCAGCCGAGATATAAAATCCCTCGTAGCAAAGCCTCCTCAGATATCGTGTAGCTTATCTGTAAGCTTATCCATCATTAAGTTACCATAGCAACAAAATAGGTTTTCATAGACTAGAATACCAAGTCTTAACTACGACCTGAAGACTGATGCCTTTCTTATCCAGGTAAAATATTTGTTTGCGTTTTATTTATGTATTTACTCAAACTTTCGTAAATAATTGGTGCATCTAACTAAGGAGCACTTTTCCCTAAATTATGCCGGTCTTACCAAGTAAACTGTATTAGCCAGCATGAACGAAAAAACGTATTTTATCTCATCCTCAGAAATTGCTAACTCACTCACAATTAAACACGCCATTGCGTAAACAGCCTGTAATTAAACTGCGCAATGTACTGGCAACGGTATGATTGGGCTTTAAAGTCATATGCGGAAGCTATGTAGTTTTCACACACTAAGTGAGAATTCACAGTGTGACCCAAGGCAATAGTTCCAAGGTCGTGTTAGGTTTCTTTAAACCTGAAGTGTTGTAGAGTGGGTCATCTTTGATGTTCATCAGTAAAAAGAGGAAAGTGTCTTTTAGTAGTTACAGAGTGTCTTTGAAGATTTGCAGATTAATGTTTGAAATAAAGTTTAACATGGTTAGAGTGTTATAAAAATATATATGATCTAGTGTTTCAACTTTTGACACAAGATTGGCGAGGTGTAATTTACAGAGATTCTCGTGGGTGTTGGAGTATGTCGTAAATCTTGTTTACTTCCATGTTTGCTGGGGCCAATGGCCAATCTTAGTCTTGTGTCTAATCTTATGTAGGTGGACAATATTTATGTCTTGTAATTTCATTTCCGGTTCCTGTCTATAGAAACTTCTATTTCCCATAATACCATTGCTATTTCTAGGTTGTCAGGGATTACCAAAAGGTATTTAAACAAAGGGGCCAGCACGGAAAAATCAGTTAGCCTTTAGGCCAGCCGATTGGCTGGTCCTCCTTCAACCCGTGCTATGTTTCCTAGTCAGAGATATTTTGAGTTAACCTTCAGTAGGCCCAATATTGATTGGCTATTTTCCCCAACCCTAAACAAGCCTCTTAACCCTAAGAATTCCCCAAAGTTCCCCAGTTTCCCTCCCGCATTTGTTCATTCTAATTTTGGTTTAGCTCTCCCACAGTTTGCTATTTTTCGTCATGACGCTCGTTGGTAAGGGGTCCGTTTCATTTGCAAGGGTACAGCCCAGACATATGTTCCCACTGAAACAGGTCAACTAATGCGTTCATAGGGAACTGCATGCGGTTTATTTGGCCACAGTTGTGAAAGGCTTGGGGTTGGTTGTGGCAATATAGACACCCACGATTTGCACCTCGCTGGAAACAGTTACGACGAGATACTTGCTGTGTTGGAGAAATGGAATTCTTCTCGACGCATAGGAAGGAAGTTCAGCAGCATATGACTGGAGTGTCAGCAAATTGGAATTATAATTAAGTGTGGCTCTGGTAAGACGAAGGTGATTACACTTGAGGCCCCAACATGGTACACTTTGTGCAGAAGCTGGGTGACCCATCACTGGTTTGAAAACATTGGGGCAAGTTATCGGCATCTGTCCTTCTTAATGTAAGTAAGCAATAGTATCGGCCAATTTTGCTATAGGTCATCGAAGTGAGAGCTCGACCGCTGCGGAAATGAGTTTTGCGGACTATGAATGCCTATGCAGACTGTAATCAGGCCTATGGATGCCACGAAGAAACCACATACATGTGTAGGACTCAGCTAGTGCATAGCCTGTCTGCATTATGACATTCATTAGCATTCGACTGTGTCTGGTGTATGAATTTATGTCTTCGGTTGAGCCCATGTATACGAGTGACAATTAAGTCAGTGTATGCAGTTGATTAAACTGGTCGGTGCGTTCATAATGGGTTATAAAACAATCCGAGATGGTTTGGGCTAATCTGGTGGATTGGAATTGCACATACAATTCGGGGACCATAGTCCTCATCAGCATAAGTATTCATTCGTTGTTCAACTTAAGCCAGCATCTTGTTCAGCTTCGGTTGCGACCGCAGGATCTGGTGGGTTCCCTTGAAACACAGTTGAAGACCATTTTTTTTCATAACTTGACAATGGAACTTGGCTTTCCATACCATAAAGTTTTGGAGATCTTTGCGGAGAACTATGCCATTAGCGGTAAAGTGCAATATGAGGACCCACAACCCCATCTATCCACCCTCTTCATGCAGAAAGTCGCATGAAACCATGCAGTGCATTAAACCCTCTTGTAAACCAACACTCGATTCAGGAGTTTTATCTCATTCAACGAAACCTCCCACTCAACTAAATCTCCCCCACTCAGGGAAATCTCCCACTGAAGTAAACCTCCCACTCAAGGAAACCTACCCCCACTCAAGTACACCTACCCACTCCAGTACACTTACCCACTCAAGCAAACCTACCCAATCAAGTAAACTGACTTGGTTTACGGACTTGGTTTACTTGATTAAGACGTATATTAGAGGAAAGTTGAGGTTCACTCGACTTTTAATCCCCTCAAGTAAACCTTCCACCCTTCACTAGGTCTACTTGAATGTAGGGTTTACTTGAGAGGGGAATCCCCTGGGGAAATCCCAGCTCCAAATTTACTTGAGTGTCGTTACGGGAGATTTACTTGAGTGACATCAAGGTTTACTTGAGAGGGGAATCGCTTCCTACCTTTGCCTGGTTAGACAGCAACTGGGTGTTCCCCAAAGGAATCCCCTCCTGCCTTTGTCTGTTTGGAAAATCGGAAACAAGCCAACAGCGAAAAACATACACTCTGTTGGCTTGTTTCCGATTTTCCTTAGTATTTTTCCAGCGATTTGTTTCTATTTATTTGTCTGTTTTGACAGGAACTGGGTTTTCCCCAAGGGGAATCCTCACCTGCCTTCGCCTGATTGGACAGGAGTTGGGGTTCTCCGTAGGTAGCATTATGGGTAATTTTTTCCCTATAAAAAAGAGGGCTCATCATTGGAACCTAACTTCAGATGCTGTTTGGATATAAACGAGGAGCTCATCGAGTCAAGGAGGGAATTCAGTCAAGGTAAGTACCATAATATTTTCTGTAGTCCTTTGTAGTCAATGAGTTTTACATTGTGAGAACTCTGCAAATGCTGTATGAGCTTTCACGTTGTGGAAATGACGAATTGTTAACATTAAAGGGTTATCAGGAGTGCAAATTCTATACGAACTTTCAACTTTTGTGAATGATGAATTGGCAGCATTAAAGGGACCTCAGGAGTTTAAATCTTTATGAGCTTTTACATTTTGAAAATAGCGAAAATGCTTCATTATGTCCACCCACGTCTAGCCATTCGGAGACATCACTTCGGGAACATCCAGCAACTGGGAATCCACGTAACACATTCATCGATTGGCTTTTCCCTAAAAAATTCCATTCCCATCCCACGACCATCCTGTCACTGCTTTCCCATGTCTTTTCTGCCTTTTGGGGGGTTTTGGCCTAAAACCTGCATGTCGGGCAGCAAGGCGCAAGCTTGTTCGTCTTTCCCCCCAAATCTCCGATGCCAAACACCACATCCGCCTCAATGGCATGCGGCATTGTCCAAAGCCATGCAATGGATGTTCACCTGCAGTGTCTGGCCATCTCCATTCCATTGCCCTTTGTAACCCGCTGCTGTTTCCGCGACCTCCATTGACACGTTTCACGTCATGGGATCTCATCCAACGTCCTGCTCCCGGATGCGGGGTTGGGGGTATTGCACAACATCGCCACTTCTCAAAACTATGTCACCACCTTACATCCATTGACACGTGTTGTTTTATATGATCGCTTCCTGACATCACATACCTGGATGCAGGTTTAGCGGTTATTGCACAACATCGCACCTTCTCGAATCTACTTCACCATCTTGCATATATTTGGACAAAAACGATGTGCAGTGGTCACACGTAGCCATATATAATGCTCAACTCGCCACATGCTGATCATCTCTTTAACCAGAAACGAGCAGACAGGATGATGTCTGTGGCAGTTACGATGGACGACTTTCCCAGCTACACCACAGTAGAGAAATCTAGGACTAGCAAACCCTGGTGGCAACTTCAGTGGGTTTGGAGCAAAGCGCTAAGGGAGTACAAAGACAAGGGAGATTTCTCTGTACATTCAATGGGCTACACCAGCAAGTGCAACAAGAGGAGCAAAGAATTGAATTTCTTCATAGAAATATTTGAAAAGACAGCAGATTTCATCATAAGAAGGAGCAACCAATTCATGGATGAGAGGGCCAGCAATGCCAAACGCAACAAAAGGAACGTCACGTCAACCAGAACGCCAGAACCAGAAGATGAATGTGGGACTTCGAGTCATGGGGAGCCATCTGCTGTGGAGAAAGATGCCAACTCAGCAGTAGAGTCCTTAGATCTATTGATCATTGCACCCTTCAAGATGCTCAAATAACTTTAAATTCCGAACTTTGCCCATTCTAGGATTTGAACATAAATTATGCTAGTGAAGAATACTCGATACTGTATAGAATAGCTAAGGAGCTTACATGCCCTTTGTACGATGTCGGAGACTTGTGCATTGATTTGGTGCTGTTTAAAAAAGCATATACTCTAGTGGTTTTTTATTGTTCCAAGAAGTTGGAAAAACTTCAGTCTGGTATAGTCGAAGTGCAAATAAAATTGAAATTTAACGCCGCGGTTCCAGCTAACACGACATGCCACGTATTGTTGACTGGAAATAGAAAAATGAGTTTGAAATTGGATAAAGGTAAAGTCGTAGTGATTTATTATTATATAAAAAAAAATGGGATCAAAGTCAAAAGAAGTAAGATCGGGAAAAAACGGAGTGGGTTGATGGTGAAAAGAAGAAAGATCGAGAAACGGAGTGTGTTTCTACCATTGATGTCATTGCTCGGGCCCGTCTTAGCTGGTGTAGGCGGCCTAGCCGGGGGTGCTGCCGGTACCACCGCTGCAGTTTAAAAGAGCCAGAACAATGCTAAGGTACTGAACTACATAACAAGAAGAAGGTGAGTTCAGGGTTGAAGAAGTAGAATTGAAGAGTAAAATAAATATCCCGTGGCAAAGGTCTTTACTTGGCAAAGACCACCCAAGGTCTAATCGATTTTAATAAACCTTTAACGAATCTTGATTTAAACAGGTTGGTGAAAGAAATGAAAATTCCAAAATTCAGAGGAACGTTTAGCAAAAACACACTTCCTTTACAACTTTGACCTATGAGCGAAAACGGTATCTGAAGATTTCCACAATAGAGACATTGGGTCTCCTATTCTACTATTACGGGAGAACCCTATTAGTTCGATAGTTTTGGCAACGTGGGCCCTCCCCAGTCCGTGGTTAACTAATTGGGACCAGGAATTAAATACAATTACAAACGCACACAAAACTTTGCTCAAATTTGGTTCGGTCACTTTTGCCTATTTTTCCTAAGCACCTTCTCTGAGGCTCATAGTTACAAAGCCGTTTTTGAAAGGATGAGATGAGTCATCTATTGAAAAGTTACGAGCAAATATAACTGAAAATAAACGTTTTCTGTATGAAAATCTTCAACTGCCTGTACAACGATTGACGTCTTTTCTGTTTTGTAAGGAATTTCGAAATCGGTAGTTTTTGAATGCTTCTCTATTAGTTTAGTAATGTAGCAAGCTCCATTTCTTACTTTACATCTAACAACGAGTGCTACGCTCAGATGGCTAGAGTATCAAATTTCTTTACTAATTAAACCAGAACTGTACGTAGGAAGCTTGAAAGAGCAGCAGAATTAACAAACCAATTGCCTGATTTTTCCAATGGGCTTCTCTTGTTGAAACTGATTAGCATGAAACAGTTTTCATGCCCAAATATCTTCGCAGCGCGTCACTAGGTACAGTACAATCACTTAGATTTCTAATCTGTTTGTTAGTGGCATTGAAGTGTTCTTTATGATCGTCTTGTAACAAGGAATTGCTCTCAATGAATACCTTAGTAACAGCATCACTAGGTAAAGTAGGTTCACTTAGATTCCTAATCAGTCTGTTCACAACGGTAAATTATACTTTTTATCATCCTGTAACAAACAGTTCCTTTCAACAAACACTTTTGTGGTTTCATCAGCGGCTTGTCGGGGGAAAGCAACGTGCTTAATTTGTTTCTTTTTAGCATAAAAGTTCTCACCCGACCCATTCACAAATAAAGCATTTATTTTCTATGTTAGAAATAACAGAATCTAACTCGTTGGAGAGAAGAGTTATGGAAGGAGCCAAGTTGTTTTAAGAACCTGAACATCCGTTTCAAGATTATCAATTTGAGAAAAATTTACGGCATCTTGAGGTTCAATGCCGGTTCCTGCTTTAGTTAAACATTAGTTTCCCTTATCGTAGTTTTTTGTGGGGTTAAAACGCATCCTAGTCCAGTTTGTCCTCTCAGATGACCACCCGTAACCCGACCGTCTATCCTTCTCGATCGTTTCAAAGACTGTCCAAATTTGTTAACCGGCATATTGTTGTGAAATTTCTTTTTTTATATATAAACAAAAGCGAAAAGAAATTTCAAAATGTCTCTTTCTGCCTGGTATACTGATAGAATGCAACAGATATAAAAGAGAAGTAAAGTACCTCTCGTCTCCTTCCATAGAATTAAAGGATTTAAAAGGAATTGGTTCTCCCATTTTGAAAGAAGATTCCAAGTATAAGGGTTGGATTTCTCCCTACGACCCTGAGCCTCAAATTGTGTTGTAAAATCTTCAACGATACATCTGCAAAAAATTAGAAATTCAAACCGATGAGCAGAAATATATTTCTTTGACAATGTGCAGTTACCCCAATTACTCGCACCCAGTTTTGATCTGCTGATCTGTTGTTCTGCCAAAAGGCTGACAACAAGTCGAATAAACCACTCTGTCTTAGAACTTGGGTGTACAACTATATTCACAAAACTAAAGGAAAATGTAACAAAAAGTTACGGAAAAACCGTGCTTTAATTTGATTCCGTGAGGAATTATGGCCTTGTCGGAAGTTAGTGGTAAAATAAACGCTGTGTACGTCAGCAACGACACTCCCAGAACCATAAAACTTTGGTGTTAACATAGATTACGTAGTCATCGAACCTAATACATTCAGCAAAAGTTCTCTGACCAAGACTTTAAGAGTTTGATTTGTGAGTAAATTAAAAAACAATGGATATTCAAAATTAAGATTTCTTCGTCCCAAGCAAGAAACGCAAAAATGACCCGTTTCTACCTTTAAACATCAGATCACTGATTATTGGACCGGGAAGTTGTGAGAAGACGAATTTACTGTTTAATTTTATCTGTAACGAGGGTTGGTTGGATTACGACAGACCAACGTGTACAGTAAAATAAAGGCTTCTTTAAAAACTTAGTTTTACAGTTTATATTTTCCGAAATTTAGGGAACCGTAGGGCGGGATAAAGCAAGTTTTCACAACTCCCAAATCGATTTGATCTCTCCCGATGAGTTGGAGTCCAAGTTTCGTAACCGCATGGTTTTTGACGATGTTCTTTGGACAAGCACAAAACCATACAGCGTTACTTCACTCAAGGACTTCATTATAATGCCGAAATTTTTTATTGCAGTCACTCTTACACCTGAATTCCCAAACAAGTGGTTAGAGGTAAAGCTAATTTATTAGTCCTATTTTCCGTAGACTATTTAAACCTGTAACACTTTCATGAAAATCATGTCGGGCAGGACATGGAATTTCCAGATTTTAAAACGTTGTGTAGAATGTGTTGAGATGATCCGTATGGGTTTTTATCAATTGACAAAACGTTAAACAAGGGACATTACAAATGTTCATTTTTGTTCGTAAATAAAAGAAGCCGAACGCAAAAAGAACATGGAAACGAAATGTGAAATCGTAAAGCTCAAAAAACATTAAAAGAAAGATTTTTTGGTTAAACGTTTGGACAAGCAAGTGTAAGAAGAACCTTTACAAGAGTTTTTAAACCCATTGTCAGTACTTTGAAAATAACCTTCACTAAACCAACACTCGCAGCGAGTCCTTTGAAATTAGTTGCTGGCTTTCCAAATAAAAAATGAGCAAAACGTAAACGAATTATTACTTCCTCCGGAGGAGGATGATGAGGAAGGGTGGGAAACTGAGGGAACATTGCACGATACTGAAAAGTTTAAATTGTAGACACCCCCAGTTTTGTCGATCATTCGATTCTGACAGAGCGACATTCTCCCAATTTATCCTAATATGGGACTCCGGTTCCGGCTATTCGAATCGTATACACGTCTACCAGTACAGGGCCGAAATCACCCCCGTGCTGGAGAAAGTCACCTGGAAAAAGTCACCCCTGTGCTTTCGGCAGTTCAAAACAGATGCAGTTTGACACCTCTTCTAAATTATTCCACCCTCCTCACATCCTTGGATAGTCTGTTACCAGGGCAAGTCATAAGGCAAACAGCTGAACATTTCCTGCTCAAATTTTTCGAAAATTCCAAAGAGACCGAGCCTGTTTTCGGACTGCAATATGACATAAAAACTGGAGAAATGAGCATCGCTAATAAACCCGTAAAAATATTCGAGAACAACATATTAAACGGTGGTAAACAGTATTTGGGAAGATGAGGACTTTTGAGTTTGCTAGAGCGGTGGATTACAAGTACTACGACGATGCTAACAACCTGGTCACCAGATTGAGGCTTTTGTACGGATCCACCCGTGTGGGGCACAATGGTCACAGGAACGGGATGATAGAAATTTTATCAGAATTGGCGCAACTATGTGTCATCACAGCTCGTGAAAAAAATATCGCTGATCAGAAATTAGGTTTACAATGAGAAAAAAATTTTCTATAGTAAAAAAGGAAGGTGATCAAGATGAAGTACTGCGTAAAGTGTAAAAGCCATGCGTCTAACCAACCCGTACCTCCTATTATTTCCATATAAAAAATAACAGGGAATGGAAAGTGTGTTCTGTGTCGCGTGTGGGACCAAAAAAGCCTCCTTCGTCAAGTCTGGGAAAGGAATTGCAAATAAAATCATAGACCATTTACTGGTAGAAGTACATTTATCTGGTTATCAATACTGCGGGCCCAGAACCAAACTAAACGAGAGATTAACTAGAGGGGACACTGGAATAAATAAACTGGATGAGGCGGGCAAAGAACACGATATTGCTTACTCGAAAAGCTCGGATTTGAACGAACGCCATGTTGCTGACGAAGTTCTTATATCTAAAGTTCGAAAAGTACGTAAAGATCCTTCACTCTCTTGGAGCGAAATATTAGCCACGGTGATCGTCAAAAAAATCATGGGGACAAAACTCAACTTCTGAAAGGGTGGGAAAAAACGAAATGGATCAACTCGTAAACGAACTCCACAAACCGATGCGGAAACAATTTCGGAGGAGGAAAGTGATTGTGCGGTGGAAATGATGCCTTACTCTAGCATAAGTAAAGGATTTAATTACCTACTGACTTGCATCCACATCATGTCCAAGTTTTCTTGTCCCATTCCTCTTAAATCTAAAACTGGTTTAGAAGTTACAGAAGCCTTTCAGAAAATACTCGAAGGAACGATGCCCCTAAAAGTTTACAGGTCGATCTAGGAAGGGAATTCAAAAATAAATTCTTCAAAACACTCGTTAAGCATCGCAACGTCAACAGGTAGTCTACCCACTCTGCGAAGAAAGCGAGCGTTGTAGAACATTTCAACAGAACGTTGAACACTCAAATGTGGGAGTGATTCACCAGGCAGGGGACATACCAGTGGATGCACATTATTGACAAGGTAGTTTCACGGTACAATGACACAGTTCACTCAGCAACTAAACTAAAATCGAGAAAAGTAACCTGACGTCACGAATCGTTGCTTAGAATTAACACTTTAACGCCTATGGACGTACTAGTACGTCCTTTGAACTTTTGCACAGCCGCCTATGGACGTACCAGTACGTCCTGAATGTTTGGGGCTGCATGCTAAAGTCAACGTACCAGTACGTCCATCGCTCTTCATGCAATGTTGTTAGGTAATGTTTTTAGTGCACATATCAGTCGTCAGATGGCAGCACTGACTATTCTGAGCTGTATGAAATGGTGTTTGTTGGAAGTTGTATAGGTGCCTTGCTTAGCTGAATACAAAATGGCGGCCAACAATGTTGAACTTTTACGCTTTTGTGAATTTGTCAACATTGTTTCGCTGCTTACTGTGCCAGTACTAATTTGTGTAAAAAATTTCTGAATGCATCACCATTTAAAGCATACTTTTCTGAGATAAGTGACTATATTTTAAATCCGTGAGCTCCACTGCACAGCTTGAAATGATATTTTTGGTGAATGCTAAAATCGGTCAGGCTGTAATGCTAATTCAAAATAAAAAGGTTAGGCGTGAAAGTGTTAAGTCAAAACAATCCTCGAAAAAGCCAAAATTTGCGGTAAGAAATAAAGTCAAAATTTCTCAAGTTAAGAAAATTTTTGATAAAGGGTATTTGCCAAACTTTACTAACAAAGTTTTCACAATTTGCAAAGTGCAAAAAACCGAACCGGTTACTTATCTTTTAAAAGACGAGTCAGGTGAAGCGGTGCTGGGTGGTTTCTACGAGCAGGAAATTCAAAAAAACTCTAGTTCCAGATTTGTTTTTAGTAAAAAAAAGTGCTACGCAGTAAGAAAGTTAAATATGGGAAAATGCTTTATTTCGTTAAATGGAATGGTCACGGCCCCAAGTATTTCGTTTGACGGATTATATTAGCAGTCTTAAATAAATAGATCCGTAAAAACATAATAATTTGTTTGCTTTTGGAGAATAATTATTCATCATCTGGCAGAATGAGACCTTGTCGAATAATGTGGTGGTAGATCATTCGGTTCATGTCTGGATCAAAATACTTTGTACATTCGTGACAATATGTCGGAGTGATTTTGCAGTTTCCAATGTGGCGTATTTTGCACATTTTTAAATCTGTTTGAATTACTGCTTTCGAGGTGAATTCTAACAAACAATTTTTGCATTCAAATGTGACTACATTTTCATTTTGTTTCACCATAATTTTTAAAGAAGAATATATACTTATATACGTTCCAGGTAAGCAAAATAATTTATTAACATAAGAAAGCGGACAACTTGCAACCAAGTTTTATTAATCTTGACTTTATGAGCTCTTTTGTTTTTTGAGCGTTCGACTCTTTTTCATTCTAGAGGCTTGTTTCTCTAGTCCAACCTTCTTTCTCTCTTCTGTTTCTCGTTCGAGACTCTTTTTCACACTAATAGCTTTCTTCTCTAATCTAGTGTTTTTCTATGCTAGACACTTCGCAGGCCGTCTTACCATTTCCTACATTCTCCGCCTAACTTTTCTCTCGTTCTCCCATATGACAGAATCTCCAACTTTCTCCAACGCTTCGCTAATAGAATGGCTCGCCGCGCCGCTTTCTCCCTCTCCTCGGCTTTTTTGCTTTTGATACGATGCGAGAAATTTCTCTTCTTTCTCCTCATCACTAAAAATATCTACGTCCAAATCGAAATCGTCTTCATATTCTTTCCAAGTGCCCGAATCAATGGGACCAATAGCTAACGTATCCATACCGTTTTCCAAGATAAAGCGTTTATCGTCATATGCTGGTAGGAGGGAATGTGAAACATTAACGGTTCTCACTTCGTGTCCCACGCTAGAAATTTTTGTCCAAACGCCCTTAGCCGGAGATGTTGGTGTTTTTAAAACTGATTCATAGTCCTCGAAGTTCATGTGTTTTTTTTACAAACGCTTTTTGAATCCCATTAGCTGTTTTGGGAGATTTTATCGCGTACATTTTCGACTGTAACCCTCCGAATCTCGTCCTTCATTTTACCTAGAACTAATTTGCTCACGTCGGAAAAAAGTCGGTGATTGTGGGGATATTTACTTGTATATAAGTGCTCTCGATCTCGAAGCATGTTCTTGTACGCGGCTTCCATTTCAGTCTGGTAACACAGGCTGAGGGTTTCTGTAAATAGGAGCCTGGCACGATTATCGTACTGGTGTCAAATGTACTCGTTATGGAACTCAAATATAAACAATTTTGATAGTTCTGGAATGCTGAATCCGGAGTACGTCGGCAGGTCGCAGCAAACGCTTCGAGTTTGGCGGTTAATCTGCACCAAGTTTTCGTCCAAGATCCTGAAAGAATCCGCGCGAGGCTGGGAGGTGTATTTTATGGCACTCTTGGCATCGGTGCACAATTTCACGGAGAGCCGATTCTGTTTGTTTTCCAACGTCTTGCCAAACAACGAATTATTTAACAGTTTGAAATACTCGTTTTCGAATGGAGTGGTTGATTGTTGTCTTTTATTGGTTTTGAAATCTATATAGTTTTTCATCCAATGTTTCTGGTTGAAAGCCAAGACCCTTTGGATGTGGCGAAGAACTAATCCGTGACGGTGGTAAAATTTCAAATTCTGGTAGTGCAAAAAGTACTTCTGATAGAGTAAAGCGCAGTGGAATTAGATTTTACTGGTAGTTTTGTG
>JAHWFP010123949.1:11377-30326 GCA_023313725.1 Lithobius niger | reverse complement strand
ATAACACCACGACATTGTCGTTATGGTATATAACACTACACACACACACAGTAGTGTCTTGACCAGATGCTTGTTTCCAAGTAGCCAAGTCAGGATATGGATCTTGACGTCTACGGTTATCAGTCCCAGATTCCATCAACTTCTTCTTGTGCAGAAGATTTGGAGCGAGCGTAGAGGACGACCTGAACTTGTGATGTATATCTTTGGCCAGTTTTATCGTATAGGGGGAAACGAGATCTTCCGCAATCTCGATATTGTTGGGAACTAACGGGATGAGCGCTGTGCTGGCGCTGGGGTACTCCAGATCCACTTAGAGTATGTATCAGTTGGCTGCATCGTCTGGCACGGTGTCTACATCGAAAGCTGTAATTTCGTTCTTCGTCAAGTACCAGAACTTATCATAGGGAAGAGGAGCCATCATAGCAAAACCAAACAAGTCGTTCATGTCCAAGTATATGATGTATAGGGAAGGTTTGTGAGGGATGAAACTGGGCAACTGTTTGTTATTACCTTCGAAGAACCTCTTACATATAAACGAAACCCCGCCACAGATACTGGGAAATACTAGGGGTTGTTTACTGACGTGAGTGAACAGTTCCAATTTTGGTTCGTGCATTCTCAGTAGTGCGGCCCAACTGAAACCCGGGGTAGAGATGTAGTAGCACGGATCTAATTTACTGTTTCGGAGGCACAGCTTTCGGAAGTCTTCGAAAATGTCTGCGAGGAGGAAAACATCGGTCATCTGATAAAATCTCATGGTAGGAGCCAAATTTTTTAACTCTCATATTGAGCCAGAGGTTAAGAGCCCACACGAACTCTTTCTATGCCAACTCCTCATTTTTCATGTGGGAAAAAATGCTCCTCTTGATGGGAGATCTTCCTTATCAAAAATGGACATGTCGCTAGCATGGATAAACACATTTCTGGGTCAGGTGATCTAAAGTACTCTCTCCAGAGATTTCTTCGATGAACGACCCAGATTTTAACTCCAAGTCCAAAGCAGCCTCAAGGATCAGGAATTTGTTGCCTTTGCAGTTCGCAACAGCAATGTCTAGGGAAACGTTCAAGAAATACACATTTCTATAAACCAAAGAATGATCCCGCTCTTTAACCCCATGATCATCATACTCTGAAACCGTTTGGTGTTCCGACTGATAAGGTCGACTTTCCCTCAAATATGTGCACAGCGGACACTAAAATATGCATATCGTACCCTCTAAACCGTGAAATAAAACAGAGATGGTTCTAAGTTCTCGCGCGCTTAAATTATTCTGTGAGTGAGCGGCATCTATAAATTTTCCAATAATCTGGTAGTGATCCCTAACCTTAGTGTAAGAGTTGTTATTCAAACAAAAAAATGGGAAAAGGTTGCGATGCGTCAAAACTACCTCGCTCAGCTCAGATTGAGTGATTGTACATTTTTCAGCATATTACTGTAATCTTTCGCCTCTTTCTCTATGCATTTATAAAATAGTTCGACGGCGTCGTCTCCCAAGTAGTATTCTCGATTAACTATCTCTCCGATTTGACCTATCATGACATACCCGAAAGTGCAAGATACGTGCTGATAAATTTTAGTGACCAAGATCATCGAAGGACTGGGTTGAATGGCGGAGATGGGTTGAAGGAGACACTCAAAATCGGCGTAGATGATGCGGGTAAGGGTTTTATCGGTTGAAATGTCGAAACTAGAGAAAATTTTCACCCGGTATCTTAAATCAAAGCGCTTGCACGGGATTAATTTTGATGCATTCGTTTTGGTGGGTGGTGAGCGTCTATTGTTTCTCAGACGCCGCGAATTGGTTTCGTCAATAGAATTGGCGTGAGTACCCGAACCTCGATATCATAAAAAGCAGCGACATTTCATTTTTTTTTATTTACAGATTCCAAATAGCTTTTTCAGGTAAGACAAAGAAATAACGTCGAGTAATTTTTCAAATTCTTTGTAGTTTTTGGGTCATTCCCCAACAGCCGATAAAACCGAGAACAGATAGCACTTTTGATCGTTTACATTTTTTACATTCACAATCACAAACAAGAGCAAAAAAAACATACAAACATACAAACCCACTTATTCCATATAGTATTTTGATTTATGAGGGAAGAATTGATGCTACCAAACAGAAAAACTGATTCTCTTTTCTCATCTCTTGGCCCTGAACGGCCCGTTTTTACTAAAAATTAAATGGGCTAAAAATCGCCGTCATCAGTCCATTCTTCATCGCTGGAAGACTCAGAAGTGCTTTCCCCGACATTAAGTATGACCGGTTCCACATCTTCTAGTAATTCATTCATCATTCCATCGTTTGTCCAGTAATCTTCAAAAACTCTGCCCTCGTGTGAGCAGGATTATTGCCACTTCTCTGCTATTATCTGACTGAGTGCCTCATGCCATGCAGCTTTAACACGTTCAATGTTGTGTCGTGTGTTGTTTGAAGCGATGGGTTGTTTTGTTATTTCCCAAATCATCTCAAGTTCAAATCACAATGATATGGTGGAAGAAGGCCTATGGTCTGTCCTTTCGTTGCTGTGAATTCGTCATTGGCATTACTTGCATTGGTAGGTTTATTTTCCTTCACAAGCATGTACAATTCTGCCCGTAACATGCTCTCTTCAAAAACAATGTTGTTTGCTCTTAGCCAATTCTGGAAAGTAGCTTTCAAATACTTTGAAATAGGAGCCTTATCGATTTCGATGGAATGGTATGGGGCATTGTCCATAACAATCAAACTTGATGGAGGTAAAAATGGTAGAAGTTGTGTCTCTAACCATTTTTTAAAGTTGTTTCCGTCTATTTCGTCATGGTAATCACCATTTTTCTTTTTTGACTGTTTTGTGTTTTCAAAGAGTGGGGATCTAATTAAATAAAATAAGATGTGTGGTTGGTTAGGAGTTATTTACACCTTGTTAAGCTGGAAATTCCATCATCGAGCCTGGCAGCTTTTCCACTCAATATTGAATGAAAAATGCGGTTTTTAAGGCACACATTTCTCAAGAATTCTTAAGTAAAAAAATAATTTTTAATTTGTCTAGGTTGAATTGCTTGAGTGTTTAGCTCAGCGGTAAAGCTATCGACCACGAAACTTTGTGTTGCAGAGTCGAATCCCAGTATCGACTTTTCCGTTTGCAAATTTTGTTCAGTATATGATTTTTACCATCTAAAATAAATAAATGAATTAGATTGAGTTTTTTCTTTTCTATTTTATCTAGTCTTCCTATAGTAATATGTGGAATTAAAAATCGACTGGAGGGGTTAGTAACCCATATGGAGATAAGCACAAACCCATCATGATATTCAAGTTTTGTGGGATATGTTTTCCATATTACCCGATTATTCTTAGACTGAACTGAATCGTTACATCTTATTTATTCCCCTCTTTTATTCCTCCCACATTAAGGCTTCCTCTTAACGTCTATGGTGTGTGAAATCGATTCCCAGTTACATGAGGCAATAGTTTGTAACAATTACTTTCTTCTTTCATTGTTACCGTAGATGTAGCTTACCAATAATTCCTTAAGCCCTTGGCCAAGGCATGACACTACCGAACCATTTATTGTTGTAACTTATCTGCCATTATTGTGACGATCTCTCGCACTTCTTTCCTCTGTAGCCTCGATACAATGTCTTTGGACCTGATCAGAACCTATTGTAGCGCCCGTGTTGTAATCTCGCCTTTTACCATTATGCTTTTTACCCTTTATGTATCTCAGTTTTTTTCCCTTCTCTGCAGATGCCGTACTATCGACACGTTGTTTTATAGTAACGAAAAACGGGAAAAGCCGCCATCTTGTAGGCCTATATTAACTTGAGAGTTCTGACGCTTCACTAAGCCCTTTACACTTCGACATCAGTAGCCATGTTGAAGGTACTTCTGAAACTCTACATTTTACAGCATCCAGCATCCTACAGTGCAGCAATGCATCCTACTCCTCTGCAGCATCAACGTAAGTTGAGACACAACATCAATAGTTGTTTACCATCCCTCAGATGATATAGGACTTATAAATATGAACATGGTGATTTGGTTAATGAGCCTAGGCATCTCTCCCCAAAGGCCTAATAAATGTTGAATGTTGGACTACAAAAAATCCATGATTTATTTCTTAGTTACGGTTGCTCCCTTACCAAAACCAGATCGATCTGAACACGGACCTCGTAATTGATGCAGGTGTGTGCTTGCCTGCAGGTCGTCCTAGGGTATGGGATATAACATCTAGAGGCCCGTTTGGAACTTATCACACTCTGCCCCATATCGCCCCTCACTTGGCGGCCAGCAGACCGGCCCACCTGTGTCTTTCCAACAAATTTTTCATTTAAGGTGTGAAGTAATAGTCATTGGGATTAGCTTGGCAACGATTGTAGCAACTTGATGACAGCCATTTTTGTTCGCATATCACTACTCTTATTTGTATTGACCTATCATCAATATTCCATACTCTCATATTTTTATTTGAGTTAAAGCCCACAGCTCTGGACTCAATTACTATCTAACACTAACAGCTAACAACTAAAAGTAAAAAAGGCACGTACTCACACTTGCTGGGCTGCTGGAACATTTCACACAATCACACAGAAGCTGTCAATTGATAGTCTCAATCTCAGTACAATCTACTTCAATACATCCCTACAATTACTATAATATAATATCCACCCAAAACCAAACCTGGTAGAAAAACCCGCCAAGTTTCCAAAAACGGTCGGCCTTTGAAGGTAGTGATATCATTCCACCAGGGAAAGGCCACCAAGGTTAATCTTATTAGCCAAGTTAATCGCACATACTAATAGTCCGAAAGTTAAATGAAAACTAGAAGATTGATACTAGCGGTAGCAATCTTCAAGTTTTGATTTAACGTCCAAAGTATTATTCGGTGCGATTAACTTGGCTAATAGGATTAACCTTGGAGGGCTTTCCCTGGTGAAATGATATCACTACCTTCAAAGGCCGACCGTTTTTGGAAACTTGGCGGGTTTTTCTACCAGTTTTGGTTTTGAGTGGATATCACAACTTTAATAGGACTGTGAACGTACATAAGGTTACACCATCTGTTTAAGATGCTTCAATGCCATTTTTGCACACACTGGCTAACAATCGCTGATTTCGTTCGCTTTGCTCACTCAATCAGTGCATCCCCTTCAGTTGTTTTGTTTATCCCTGCACCTTCCTCTTAATTTTTCAAACTGTCGTTCACATTTAGTCATGCAGAAACCCCCAAAGGTCGCTGTTACTAAAACAGCAGAACGTGAAGCATTTAATTTTTGGGTTATTAACAAAAAAACAATTAGCTCATGTATGCTCGTATTGTTGCGTAACCATCATCTAACGTGTATCCCTTTATTCTTACGCAATCCACGGCAACGTTAATGTTTCTTTATTTTGTCCTTCGTTACAGTTCAGTTTTTAGTTCATCCAGGCTTTTACAATAAATCTAAGGACCACTCTTGATTGTTCAGGCCATTATTGCTTAAAATCTTTTATTGCATTTGGAAAAGAAACGAAATTTAAATTCGCCGGTGGCGAATTTCAAAACCCTCCCACGCATTTGTCCTGACCCCTACAACCCCCAAACCAACAAAAGGACCATCCTCAGATCACCATGCATCCGTGTGCAAAAATTCGGGTACGTAGGCCTTCTCAATTTTGCGCTAGCCATGAGCAAAAAATCTACGGGATTTAACATGGGAAAAATCTTATTAGCTAGTCAACTAGCTAGACAGTAACATAAAAACAAAGTTATTGACGCATCTTTTTCTCTATGATTGTGGACACTCATCGTTTAAATTTTAGTTTTTCCTAATCTCTGACCCTTTTCCTTACATTTTCCACAATTTAAAACATTTCTGTCGCAATGTTTTATGATTTATCCTCAACATGCCATAATATGCTTTTAGTTGCTTACAGTTAACAGACACATTTCTGCTAGTGAGCCGCCTTTTTATCATTAACAATCAATTTTTAACAATCGGATGTCTACAATGGGATGATCTACTGTTACTGTTACTGTAAAATAAGATCCTCCCAGACCTTAAGTAGCTCTAAGTAGTGCATCCATTTTGTCGACACTGTTCATGTTGCTGAATTTTTGAGGTAGTCAGTTTGCATTCTTAATAAAGCGTGATGATTATTTTTATCACAGGTGGCGTTTTCCGACATACTGAAAAATAGTTTTACAAATTATTGCAATATTTATACTTAATGCCTCCCCATACGTGGAACCATAAAGAGCACCTATCGGAGTTAAAAGAGTGTTGAATGCCAAATTTTATTCATATCTATCGCATAAATTATTTTGTATCAGTGGAATTAGTCAGTGGTCAGTAAAAAAATGAAATTAATAATCTTCACGTTCTTTTATCACATTGAAACAGTTTGTGCACATGATTCAAGAACAACTATTACACAAAGATTGCCCATGTAAAAAAATTTTAAGCTGATTCACCACGTAGGTATCTGTCCTTACCATTGTGAAATACGCTCAGCTCTGGTTTTTGTTAAAGTGCCAAAGCTAGTGACCACCATGCAATAACAATGCAGGAAATGAACAACGACTTTCTTACAATGAAGTGTAACAATGTTGAACTTGGCGGGGTGACATTGTTGTGGTTCTTGATAACACGAATGAATTCACCAGCTTTAAAGGCCTAAAGGGCTGCAAAGGCTGTATCGAGGAACATTAGACCTAGTAAAATGGCTAACATGGTATTCTTCATGTGTGTGGTGGCTGGGAAACCGTACCTGAGTGAACATTTTGCATCTGCCTTGGGTCCATTTGTTAATTAGCAAAACAATGCACATTGGGTTCATTGATAGCGCACAATGTGCATGAAGTGGTGTGAGTGGATTGTGAAACCAAATGAAAGCTTTTGGAAGCAAATACTCTCGTGTTAGGGGCTCGGTCTACAAGGTCATCGATGCTGTAGAATCAGAAGTAGTGTTCTGGATCTGAAGGTTGCCTCATTTTGTCAAGGATAATGAAGTCAATGCTGCGTTTCAACAATATGGCAGGGTTACAAAAATAATCCAAGAACGTTCTAAGGTGGAAGGATTCACACATTGTTTCAGTGAGATTCGCAAGGTGGTGGACAGTCTCAAGTTTGGGGGTCTCAGTTTCTGATGTTCTGGACATTATTACTCTAACGGGTGGCATGCCTATTCGGGTAACTATCCTAAATCGACCAATGCAGATCAAGTTCGACGTAAGTGTCTGTCTGTACCTTGTGAAAAAATTAAGTCATTCCATGAGGGGCCGGCGGTGCTTGTTTGCAAGTGGAGCAAGGGCTTCCCCTAAGGATCCAATGGCAATAGTTGACCAAGATGAGGTTGCTGACGTAAACATAGATGAGGACCACACACAAGAACCAGTGCTTACTTACAGAGAGAAAGACATACCACAAACCGTGATCCAGGCTATTGCTACGTCTAATGTACCATCTCGTGCAGCCAGGGATGAAATTGTTACTAAGGCCTTCAGTCCAAGAAGAAAGGGGAAAAGCAAGTCTAAGAGGCCTTCACCTTGGTATCGAAATTGCTTTCATTGGACTTTAGTAATGAATTCGAGTTCCCTGAGGAGAATTCATTGGTTGCATTGTAAGGGAACAGGGAAGCCACAAGTGAGATGGCTGCATCGCTGTGGTCAGAGGATGATTAAACCTTAGACCTAGTTTAGATGGCTTGACTAGAGTATTGTTGTTGGAATGCCCGTGATGTGGTTGGGAAGTGGGAGAGGGCCGTGGAGGGAGTGGAACTCTTGGGCCGTGGAGTGGATCTATTCATTTGTTTAAAGACTAAACTAAGACCGAGCACTGTATTGGTGTTGCTGGGATGGCATGTAGTTCACTCTGGAGGCACCTCGGGCAGAGGAGGAGGTTTAGCACTATTGCAAGACAAGATCCCATTTGGACGCTGTGTTTTTTCATGGGTATCAAGCTTGGATATTGTGGACATCGAAATCCATCCCAGGGGCAACGGGTCGTGATTTTAAGAGTATATGAATTTGGAAATATTGATGCTTCTAAATGGGTGGGGTATGTCAACTTACGAAACTATGATTTCTTCATTTGTGGGGACTTTGGCCAAGTCCAAATGAACTGTTCCTCTGGCTGTCAAAGATTTTTCGGTTAGCAACGCTAGATGCACTCAGGAACGTAGCGCGGCCGAACCTTGTTTTGCAACCGATCAAAGCACGATTTGTTCAGGGCATTTGCTACTTCATGCCCCCAACCAGTACTTTGGCACGGGTTATTGATTCTCGTTTTTGTTAGTAGGAATACCCTTCTTTTGCTTTAGCAATGCTGATGGAGTGGGTCCAAATCATAGGTATGGAGGGCAAGTTGGCGAGACTGAAAAGCCACGGTATGCCAAATACATGTCGGACCTTGGGTTATTGAAGTAGATATGTGGTACGAAAGGGCTTTTGGCAGAATGAGTGCATGTTTGGCCAGAGGAATGCCTGATCTTCTGCAGATGATGGGAAAAGAAGGCGCAAAGCCACATTTTAGCCGAAGGAGTGGCGGATCTTCATCAGGTGATGGGCAAAGAAGGTGCCAGGACACATTTTTACTGAAGGCCATGCCGTAAATGGTCTGCTGAAGAGAGCTGATCACGGTACGAAGGTAGGTTTGGCAACCAAAGGCGTGACTGCTTGCACGCAATGCCGCTCATCGGTGCCGAAGGTATTGAAGACTTATCCGCAACAAAACGCCCTTTGGTGTCGGTGGCTGAGGGCACGAAACAGGTGCTTCGATGGCATCAAATGGCTTATGGAATTGCTCACTATCACGCAAATGGTCGAGAGACGTGAGCCGATGACATCCTGAAGGTAGGCTGGCAACCAAAGACGTGAATGCTTGCACGCAATGCCGCTCCTTGGTGCCGAAGGTATTGACGGCGTATCATCAACAACACGCCCTTTGGTGTCGGGTGCTGAGAACTAAGTCCAAGAAGTGATGATGGAAACCTGAGCTGATGAACAGCTGGGTCAGAAGGCAAGCCAGAGAGCGCCTTGCACAGCTCGAAGGTAGGCTGGCAAGGAAGAGATGATGGAAAAACCTGAGCTGATTGAACAGCTGGGTCAGAAGATAGCGCATGAGGCTATTCAGATACACTATGATTCAAAAAATGAGGGTATGAACATTAGCTGCCCAGCCCTACCGTAATCTTGTTCCGTCAGTCTTCGGGCCATGGGCGGGTAGGCAAGGGTAGCATGCTGAGCAAGAAACAGGATGGAGGTGAAGTCTGATGAGTGAAAGTGCCCGATGATTCAAAGTATGAGGGCATGAACGTTATTTGCCCAGCCCTACCGTAGGCTAATCTTGCTCCGTCTGTCTTCGGGTCATGGGCGGGTAGGCAAGGGTAGCATGCTGAGTGGTAAAGAGAAGAGCCAGAGACACCTTCTGCCTTTACAGTGCTGATAGAGATCGGCACCTCGTGGTATTGATCTTGACGTGCACTAAATGAAAGTCAGTTGAAGCAAGATGTGGTTTGAAAGCAGTAGAAGCGAGACTTGTGGTTCCCGACACGTTCAGTCTTTCCAGCACCGATAGAGATCGGCCCTTCGTAGTTACGTGATCTTGACGTGCACTAAATGAAAGCAGCATTTGATAGTCCCGACACGTTCAGTCTTTCCAGCACCGTTAGAGATCGGCCCTTCGTAGTTACGTGATCTTAACATGCACTTGACGTGATCTTGAGTGTTTGTGAACATCAGCCATGTCCTTACGTCTCACCACCAAGGTAGCCACATGCTAACAAACCTAAGCCAACTTCAACCATGAAGGTTCAGACGAACACTGGAGGAGAGAGAGAAGGCTCGGTAAGAGATACAGAGCGTTGAAAAGTAAGAGGAAGGAATGATATTTTGTTTTGTGGTACAAATGGGACAGTAGGTTGGCATGTCCGAAACAAACGGATGTGCTATTCTCCCATGCCAAGAAAACCTGCTGAGAGTCGAGGGTTCTGTTTAGCCGTGCAGGAGTACTGGGGTGGCAACGGTTACTGACTTGCTTTCTGCGGTCTGAATGCTCTACATCTTCGCATGGTTTGGGCATATGGCTGGTGGTGCAGACAAGTCAGGCCAGATCGGGTACTTTAAAGGAAGGAGTCCCTGGGTTCGCCTAAATTCCATCTTCTACGTACACTTTGATACTCGATGAATTCTACGGAGGAAAGGCTGCATGTCTTTTTATTTATTGCTCGCTGGAACTCCCGGGAACTCTGAAAGCTATGCCGGGGGTTAATATAAATTGTGTTCTTCCCTACCACAGAGAGATAAATGCGCTGTGGCGCCAATTACGGCATCGAGCAGTGTCCTGCACATTGCCGAAGGCATGCACTAGGGTAGGGCGGCTGTCTCGTGCAGCTGTGTTCCTGACGTGCTTCAGCGCAGTGTGCCTGAAGCCATAAGTGATGGGATTGAGAGAGTTCTGTAAGGTGATTTGGTTCTGTGATACCGTGTGACCACACGTATGGAATAAATGAAAGTAAAATGGGCAAGTAGAGCTTGACAGCTGAATGGAAAACGGGGTACTGCCAAACTAGTGAGGGGAAACCTGGAGAAAAATGCAAAAACCACAAATGCGCTCGGTACGAGAGACACCTCCCTTCCTCGTGACCGAAAAGAGCGTGACACAAAAGAACGATATGCAGAAGTTGCTTGAGACTTACCTGCTGCTTTGTTGATCATGCTGTGCGATGTTGCTGGAAGGTGTTAGGACTTGGGCGCCGGAGGCATGACATTTTGGGGAATGGTTGCTGTTGACGAGCTTTGAGCTTGCAAGCAGCAGTACCGTGTCCTGACTTGGGAGTTTCGGCTCTTGTGCTATAGATCCTTGGGCTTCCTTTGGCTTCGGCCTTAGAGGTTGGGTGTGGCGTGCACGGACCGCCGGCGCATGCATTTAAGAGACTGGTCTTGTACTGTGGATGAGCACTGACGCCTTGTCTGGGCCTACCGTAATCTTGCTCTGTCGGTCTTTGATTGTCCCGTGATTCTTCGGATGATTTGGGCACACTGGCTGCGTGGCGGGTACGCAAGGGTAGCATCCTAGGCATAGCTGATGAGCTTAGAAATGGTGTTAGACTGGACTCACTTGCGTAGTAGTCTGGCTGCCCCTCTCGCACACAGTCGAGTGACACAACATTCGGCATCAGACATGCCATAGTAGGGCTCCCTAAAATTGCTAGTTTTCAGGCTGTTTTTGCTGATTTGAACTTATTTCTGCTGTGTGGTTCGAGTCGCGAATGTCCCAGGGTTGTGTTTTGTGCATCTTTATTGGTGAATGTACCTCAAACTCTTTACAAATTATAATCGTTGTTCGGGGGCTGGCAATCTAGCTGGGAGCCGCCATCTTGTTTTCTCTATGAAGCTCGCTCATCCTAGAGATAAACCACTATAATGTGAAGAGTGCTGCAATCTACTCACACGGAAATTCGAGAAAATTCTACACCAGCTTTGCACACGTGTGATGATTGTGGTGTGAAATCGTTTTTCAGCTGTAGGTGTAAAAGTGGCCTTCCTGTTAGCCGAAATTAGTGAGCCACGTACCTGTTTACCTAGGAGTGAAATAGTTGAGTGTGATGAGAGCGGGAAAGCTGCCATTGATAGGTCTGCAACAATGTGACATACACAGTTGGTAAAAAATGTTGTTTGAGGTGAGTGTGGAAGGTTTGGAGGATTTAAGTCGCACCCCGGTACTTACAGTGGGAAAAACCTGTTTGAAAGCTGTGAGTGTGGAGAGTCATTTACGGACAATTGTTTTTACACAACACGAACTTGTAATCTGAGGAACAAGCCTTTTGAATGTGACAAGTGTAGTAAGTCTTTCAAGCAGGGAAGTAGACAAACGTCGCACGCAATTGTATCCAGTGGAGGGAAACCGTTTCAATGTGGCGAGTGTGCAAAGTCTTTAACGCAGTAAAGCAGTCAAACTTTGCATGCTCTTGTACACAGTGGAAAGAATCCGTTTAAATGTGGCGAGCGTGTAAAGTCATTCACGCAGAGAAGTAGTCAAACATTGCATGCACTTGTACGAGGTGGAAAGAAACAGTTTAAGTGTGACGAGGGTGTTAAGTCTTTCACGCAGAGAAGTAGTCAAACATCGAAAGCACCTGCACCCGGTGGAGGGAAACCTTTTGAATGTTGTAGATGTGGAAAGGCTTTTACGGATTGTAATTAAATACGGCACGAACTTGTACATATTGGAAAAAATCCATTTGAACGCATCGAGTGTGGAGGGAATTTTACGTAGAAGTGTAATTATTTTAACATCGCATGTACTGGTACACAGTGGAAAAAAACGTTTAAATATTCTGATTGCGAGAAGGTCGTCCAAAAAAAAAACATCCGGCTCATGATGGCAACCCGCACGAGCACTCCAAACTTTACTAACAATTTAAGAACACGGGGCAGCAACAAGAGTGGCAAACACACATCTCAACCAGATCCACCTACAAAAAGAAATGGATGTAAAAATGGTAAAAAGAAGGGATCCAAAGCTACTGGAGCTAAGTCTAATGGCGAAACCATGGATGGATCAAGGGCTCTAAGTGGTGACATCACTGACGTTTAGGAAGATCACTGCTCTGATTCCGTCTTGTCTGGTTACCGAGATGCTGTTGGCTTGCACGAATTTCAAAAGAGGATCTACTCTATGACCAACTGCATCGATCTGTGGTTTTGAATCGCCTCGAATTTGACATCGAAAATGCTGAAGTTAATTCCAAGTTGGATTATCTTAAAAATGCAGTAAACGAGGCACTACCTTGTATCGCAAACGTTGTACGGGACACAGTTAGTGGTGCTCTAACAGAACTTGTCACTAAAAAACTGCAGCCTTTATTGAGCAGGGTTGTCACGTCTAAACACACAAACTTCACCGATGAGATTGATGGCTTTTGTACCAATATTTCTTCTTTTTTGGAGAATTTCAGTGCTGTGGTGAGACTGGCGATGATTAACCTGGAAACCAAGCTAGAAAATCTTGTTCTACAGCACACTGTTAATACTTCCAAACTTCTCAATACACACCTTTTACAAATGGAAGAATTATTAAAAAACCTGAATTCTCCATGTGGTACAATCACTTCTGCAGAGGTAAACGACCCATCATCGAACAAACTGATTGTTAAAACTGTACTTCGTCAGCCGACGTGTGGAAAGCCATACATTGTATCTGCCCACGTCGACTTCGATTCAGTTTCTGTGGATGTCGGGTGTTCTGGTGTTTTGGGATCAAAACAATCTGGTGCGCAACGCGTGTCTACTGATGCAGTTGGTCCGAACCTTTTATCCCTAACTAACGATAATCTTTCCCGAAACGTGACTATCTGCAGAAAACATCGCCGTAGACTTCCTCCAATTCAATCTGGTGCTGCCCAGAATGTTCAGCTTCACACAGTTCGGACTTGCACCATGATCAATTTTACAATATGGCACTGTTATGCAATAAAAAGAATCACGAACGATCAACTTTGAGCACCCAGCCACCGTGTGGGGAACAGACGTCTCATGAAAATTTAACACCTGCTTCAAAATGGTCTGCTCCTACTATCATCTTTGGCGATTCTCACGCACATTCACTTAGAGGCAGCCCAGACCCTCTCTCCAAGACTGGAACGTGGCCTGGAGCAAAGGTGCAACAGTTATTGAATAAAGTACCTGTGATTACCGACAACACCGATCTCAAGTCATCTTACATTGTATGTGCTGGCTCCAACAATGTTCCAGGTGACCCCCCAAACAAGATTGTAAACCACTTAGCCGAACTGTTGAAATTGATTTGGTCTTCAAGACCCCTCTCTATTGTTTCTGTGATCGGGCTGTTCCCTCGTCTTGGTATTCATCGCGTCGAGGAAGATAATGTGTAGCAAATACTAACGTGCTTTTGTGCCAGCTTTGTGTCAATCAAAACTACAACTTCATTTCTATCGACAATGAACTGTGTGCTGACCGCACCCTCCTCTCTCGGGACGGTATGCACTTGATGAAGAGAGGGAAGACAGTGCTGCAGAGGGAAATTTGTTCTTTACTTACCCATTCAGAAAACTAGAAACTTTAATTGGGAACTGCACACCATTAACATCCCATCTTACTTCGGATTCTTGTCGTTTCTCTGGGCTGCATTGTGTCGAGGGAGATAGGAGTAACCAAAGCAATGCTCCACCAACTGGCTAGGCTGTCCAAAATTTGGGTAGCTACATAACAAATGATCTGAGTTGTGTTTTTTTAACGCTCGTAGTTTAGTGGCTAATGTTGACGAGTTTCATTTTTTACTGTCACGTAACTCTTATGATTTGGTATTCGTTGTTGAATCGTGGCTATCTCCAGCTATAACTGATTCAATGGTTGTCGGGGGCCAGCCTTATAATGTGATCAGGAGGGACAGGGGTTCAAGGGCTGGTGTTGTTTGCGTTGTTCATCGTAGCAGCACAGACATTGTGCTTACTAGGGTAGCAAACAACACCGAGGCTTTATCCCTTTTGCTGCTGCCATCGAGGGTCAAATTTATTCTTGGGTATATCCCTGATGGCTTCAGTGATTTCCAGCTGTCTTCTATAGCTGATTTTATTAACTCCGAGGTCAATCGTGGCACAACGATTGTTCTTGGAGATTTTAACCTCTCAACCGTAGATTGGTCACAGGCGACAGCCAACAGTTATCACCACCAGACGTTTTTAAATAATATTGCTGAACATGGTTTTACACAGCTCGTTAGGGAACCGACTCGAGGCGACAACATATTGGATATTATTTTAACAGATGATGACCGGATCATTTTTGACGTTAACATCGGCCTTCATCTTGGTTTAAGCGACCATTGCATCGTAAATTTCCACTTGAATGGTTCAGCAAATTCCACTATTCTGAATCACGGCTCTGCCAAAATCAATTATCCGGCATTGAGGGCAGCACTTTTGGAGGAGGATTGGTCAAACACACTGGCTGAATCCATTTCAGTTGAGGTCGCCTGGAATAATTTTTGTTCTAGTCTTAAAAATAAGATGGTTCAGTGTTGTTTTACTAGACGCAATCGAAAGTTAAGATCTCTCAACTTACCAATTGAAATTCTTAAACTTGGAAGGAAGAAGTTATTTCCGTGGCGGCGGTATAAATGGGACCGCTCGCTTCTTAATCATTCTGCTTACAATGAGTGCAGGTTGCAATACTCCAAGGCTTTACTTGAAAATCGTAAAGCAAGAGAACGATCTGCGCTTTCTGATGGGAGCGTTGGTTCCCTATATTGTCTGTATCGTGAAAGCACGAATATTCCAGATCTATCCCACCACTTAAAGATGATGGCAATTTTATCACTGACCCACTTTGTAAAGCAACGACCTTTAATACTATTTTTTTCTAATAACGGAATTGTGGACAACGACTCTCGGGCACCAATGCCAAGCAGTCTGGTGGTAACTCGGGAACGCTGTACAATGGTGGAGTTTACCCCATGTAGTGTTTTGAGTGCACTTTCGGCTTTAAAACCGTCTCACTCGGTTGGTCCTGATGGGTTTTCAGCATACCTTTTTAAACAGATCAGATCCTTTATTTGTATCCCGATGGCCCATATTTTTAAATTGTCTTTTTCTTCGTGTCGTTTGCCTACAATTTGGTCAACCGCCAATGTAATTCCAATTTTCAAGAAGGGTGATGCTGCAGATCCACAGAACTATCGGCTTATTGCCTTGACGGCAGTACCAAGCAAAATCATGGAAACTATAATTCGGGACCATATGTCAGTTTATTCTGAAACTCACAAGCTGAGTGGAGCGACCAATTTGGCTTTGTGAGTGGTCGCTCCACTACACATCAGCTGCTGGGGGCATTTGGATCGGTGAACTGACACGCTAGACGTTGGTGTGCCATCGGATGTTGTATTTTTCGATCTTAAGAAAGCCTTTGAGTCTGTTGTTCACCGAAAACTTCTCTTTAAGCTCAGATTTTATTGTTTCGATGGAGCACTCTTAAGTTGGCTTGAGGTCTTTTTGCTTGGGCGACCTCAACATGTGAAAATTGGAAACTCGTTTTCGGAACCGGGACAGATTGTCATGGGGGTTCCACAAGGGTCGGTTTTAGGGCCATATCTATTCATTTTGTATTTAAATGACTTGCGTTGCAACCAAGTCAGGAGAAATTTGCTGATGACCTAAAGCTGCACTCTGCTATTGTAAACTCGACCTCAAATTATCAATTGCAACTCGAAGTCAATTTTTTGGCTCGTTGGTCTGCGGATTAGCAGCTGCCTATTTCAGATAATAGGTGCAAATCCTTTCATATAGGACATTCTAACAGCAACCACTCATATGTTTTGAACCAAACCACTCTTCCGAGTGTTTGTTCAGTTAAGGTTCTCGGTGTTTGGTTTGACTCCTCCTTAAAATTCACCACCCATTGTAATCACATAGTGGCAAATGCTAATAGTCGTCTCGGAATTGTAAACCAGATTTTTAATTCTGACTGTGTAGAAACTAAAGTTCGTGCTTTTAAAATTTATGTTCGCCCTCTTGTAGAGTATGCTTCACAGGTTTGGTCCCCTTACCTGTTGCGAGACATTGACCATTTGGAATCGGTGCAGCGTCATTTTACAAAGCGGCTGCCTGGCCTTACACAGCTGCCTTATTATCTGCGTTTGAAGCGTCTCGGGCTGGACTCCCTTGAACTGCACCGACTTAAGGCTGACCTAATTTTGACATTTAAAATTCTGCGTGGCTTTCTGGATATAGATTTACCATTCTTTGACCTTAGCCATGTGGGCAGGACTAGGGGTCATAGTTACAAATTACTCCTCCCCTCAGCCAGACTTAATTGCCGGAGGTACTTTTTTTCCGTTAGGTTGGTCCCAGTCTGGAATGCTTTATCTGAGCAGATCGTTGCGGCTGCTTCCATCAACAGCTTCAGACAACATCTTGACGAGCTTAACTTTGCCAAATTTTTAAAAAGACCCATTTATGTTGTCGCCTGGTAGTTGGGTGGTGATTGTTGGACTGGTGTATGCCCAATAATGCCAGCTTGTTCATGATCGTGTCTCTCCTGGTAATCATGGCTTTTTTATTATGATGAACTTTTTTATTTTTATTTTATCTTGATTATGATTGATAATTGGTTTAGGCCAGGCTTTAAACTGCAATGCATTTATTTTATTTTATTCATTTTAAATTTTTTTTAAACATTGACAATGGTTTGGCTTTTCCCCTCACTCGTCCCTCACGTTTGGCGATGCCATTGGGGACCACTGTGTCCCTGGTAGGTCTAACCTTGGTGGTAAGGCATTCGTGACCCCAACCCTATACCATCAACTCTTCCTTTACAGCCGGTCAACCGTCTTCGTTTTAAACTTTTAAACTTTACAATTTTTAATTTTTGTTTTAACATCGGATGGCAGTTAGTGACCACCAGGTCCTTCCCATTCCGGTTGCGTTTGCAACGAACTTATATATTATAATTAATAACTGGTTCTAGATGATGTTGGCAGCAGACCTGTGAATCTGGAGAGTCCAACTGAAAGAGTTTGCGGCTTGGCCCTACCGTAAGCTTGCTCCGTTGGTCTTCGGCCTATGGACAGGTATGCATGGGTAGCATGTTGAGCCGTGTTTGAGCATGAGTAAGTGGACAATCCTAACTCGATTGCCTCGTGCCTCTGTGTCTTGGAATTGGATTGTTCAGCAACAGGCAAATCGGTTGTGGCTCTGTTATTCGAGACTTGGATGCGTTGACTGCGGGCGAGAGACTGATGATGTGCTGCAGAAAGCACTTGTTGCGGCTTAGCCCTACCGTAAACTTGCTCTGTTGGTCTTCGGGCTATGGACGGGTACGCAAGGGTAGCATGTTGATCTGTGTTCGAGCTGGAGTATGCAGACGAGCCTAACGATTGCCTCGTGCCTCTGTGCTTGGGTTTGGAGTACTAGGCAGCAGTCGAATCAGTTGTGGCTCGAGTGTTCCTTGAGTTTGGAATGCATTGGCTGTCGGCGAAATAGTCTGGTGATGTGCTGCTGAAAGAGTTTGGTCCGGCGTGGCCCTACAGTAAGCTTCATCCGTCGGTCTTCGGGCTATGGATGGGTACGCAAGGGTAGTATGTTGAGCCGTGTTCGAGCTTGAGTAAGTGGACGATCCTAACACACTTGCTTTCGTGCCTTTGTGTCTTGGAGTTAGAGTTCATGAGCTGTGGCTGAAATGTGAGGCTTTGTTTCGCTTCGGATGGATGTCATTTGAGAAGTGGAAAAACGTGCCCTTGCATGTGGCCGGTGGCTTTCCGACTTGCTTCGTGGTCAGTGTATCGCGCTGTCCTTCTCCGTAAGGTTGTGGGGTATGCAGGCCGCTGGCAATAAGGCTTGCCATCGTGCTGCTGTAGGAGGCTGTTGGTGATTAGTTCCCTGGTTGATCCCGCCAGTAGTGAACCGCTAGTCTCAAAGATTAAGCCATGTATGTCCAAGTTCATGCTGAATCAAGGTGAAACCGCGATTGGCTCATTAAATCAGTTATGGTTCCTTAGATCGTACCATCCTACTTGGATAACTTTCGTAATTCTAGAGCTAATACATGCTCTGACCTTCGGGGACGAGGCTTTTATTAGAACAAGACCAATACAGATCCGCAAGGTTCCGTTCCCATTTGGTGACTCTTGATAACTTTGAGCCGATCGCACGTTCTTAGCACCGGCGACGCATCTTTCAAATTTCTTTATCACCTGTCAATGGTAGGTTATGAGCCTACCATGGTTTTTACGGGTAACGTGGAATCAGGGTTCGATTCCGGAGAGGGAGCCTGAGAAATGGCTACCACAACCAAGGAAAGCACAAGGCACGCAAATTATACAGTCCCAGCACTGGGAGGTAGTTATGAGACATATACCAAGTCAGTCTTTTCTGGCCTACCTCTTCGCTGGTGTGATACCGACCATAAATACATCGGAGAAATATTTGAGGGCAAGACTGGTGCCAGCAGCCGCGGTAATTCCAGCTCC
>JAHWFP010123948.1:27674-39607 GCA_023313725.1 Lithobius niger | reverse complement strand
TTTACAACAGTACTTACGAAGGCAGCAATATTACGAACCACCTACTGTAAACTTCGAGTGCACGAAACCTAACTTGGTTATCAGCATTTTGTTGAATCATGCAACAATGAACAACGCGGGTTGCTTTTACAACAATACTTACGAAGGCAGTAATATTACGAACCACCTACTGGAAACCTTGAGTGCACGAAGCCAAACTTGGTTATCAGCATTTTGTTTCTATCATGCAACAATGAACAACACAGTACAACAGTAAATACGGAGGCAGCAAAATTACGAACCACCTACTGGAAACTTCGTGTGCACGAAGCCAAACTTGGTCATCATCATTTTGTTTCAATCATGCAACAATGAACAACACGGTTTGCTTTTACAACAGTAAATACGAACACGTGAATACATACCACGACAGCAAAAGCACTAATGAAGAATTGTTGTTTTTCCCGTGGCTAAATTACGAATTCGATGGATTTCTCGACAATGACGTACGACACACGTAAACCTCCTACGGGAAACCTCGAAGGCAAAAAAAAACCATGAACTGGATTTTCGGCTTTTTATCTCGTAATTACTAAGTAAAAAAAAAAAACCGAATCTTATAAATTTTGACCAAAAAAATGAGATACCTCCCCCAAAACAAAATTTGTTGGGGAATCTCCCTAAACTCTTCTGCATTTTGAAGTAGTGACATTTGCCAAGTTAATCCCACCAACTACGAATTCCAACGTTAAACGCAACGTGAAAATTCCGCAGTAAACGATTTTGGTATTTTCCATTTAATCTTCGAAATTAGTACACGGTTGAATTAACTTGGTGAAAGAGCTTGGCGTTTTCTATCACGAATTCAAACGGCCCAAGAGCTTGGTAGGAATTCTTAACAAGTTTTGTTTAATAATAATAATATTTGTTGCCATAGCAACGGGTCTGGCAAGGACTGGGGAGTCACTGACAGCCAGCCGCAATTAAATGGAAATACAGTGTACAATAAACGGCCAAGGTATGGATGATGGTAAGAGGTTTGGGGACACGAATGCCTTACCACCAAGGTTAGACCTGTCAGGGACTCAAAGGCCCCCGATGGCATCGCCAAACGTGCAGGACATGGGATGGGTGAGGAAAATGTTAAAAGGCCCAAAATGATGCTGTATAAATAAAAAAGTATAAACAATGCTAAAAAATTGTATGCTACGGTGAATACTAAAAACTAAAAACTAAAGCACCCACATAGTGGGATTTGTCAACACTTAAAAAAATAATAATTAAAAATAAAAAAAATATACAATAAAAGCCAACCTGAAAAAACAGGGTGGTGGGACAACCGCAAGCATCCTTCATGCCATTAAAAATTTTTTTAAATTGAGATATTTTAAAAAGACACAACACAGTTCTCAAAGGGAATTACACAGTTAGGGGGGATTACAGCCTACCAGTATTTGTAGTCGACATCTCTGCCTATCTTGCGGTACCTGTATAGAGTTATCAGGATTTTGCGTTATTTGTCTTTGAGATCATCAATTGGATTCCAGGTGTACTCTAAGTGTTCCGACTAGCCTAAAATTTAAAGGGATTTTATGGACAGATTTACACAAAGTTATTCAAAAACTAGAAGGAATGCCTGTTAAATTAGTCACTTTCATACCACCATTAGAATAATGGGTAACATTTAATGCTGTGAAATCCCCCAGCTGCTGGACTAGAAATCTGTGACTAATTATTGTCAAATCGCACTGCTGTTCTTCATGACTAATTAGTCAAATTGCAATGTTGCCCCCCAAAGAACCTCATCCTGACGAAGCTGTGATGAGTCAAAACAGAATACATTCACTTTTGGCTTCGAAGTAACAATTGTCCTTGGGTACGATATACACAAGTGATCGAGGCTGACCAAATATGTCAAGAAAAATTTTTGTGTTTGGTCATTGTGTTCTGCGCCTGGCTTGCAGATGTTAACCACGAAAGTGAGAACCAGACAATACCAGACATTTCTGAAGCGACTTTGCCTTCACTTTGATGCTGTGCCAGCCAGGGTAGCGTGAGAGGCTACCATACTCTTTCAGCGGCTGTGGGAACTATTCTGGCCAATTCTGGATAATCTTTCGGCCCCTACGATGATAGGAGGTTTCCCGGTTCAAATCCCCGGGTTTGCTCCTCCCTTTATCAGCGATGTCTTTTCTCAAAAAAGTCTGGTAATGTTCATAATTGAGCCGGTTCAGCCATACGAGCATTAAATTGCTTCGGCTGATTTAAGACTCAAGGAAATTAATAAAAAAAAAACAACTATTGTTGAGGCTTGTTATATGATAGCAGTTTGATCCATTAATGTCTGGCTGTGATTTTACTTGACTTGTTGTAACGATTTATGCTATGAGAGCCACGTTTACCATCAGTGCCATCTTTATCAGGTAGCAGCGGTCATGTCTGGCTACGACTTCGTCTTAGTGACGCCTAAGGTGTGGAATCATCTGAGCCACGTAGCACCGTGAGTTTGCTTGACTTGTTGGCAAAGCCTATTATATGCTCTGTAAACCACTCAGACAGCCAGATACCTGCCTGGCTGTGACTTTGTTTTGACTTGTTAGTAAGGCCTATACTATTATAGGAGCCTCGTAGAATTTAACGGATTAGTCCTACATGTAAGCAAAAAAAAAAAAAAAAACTGCACTTTGTGAGGATCACACCATTTCTGGTGTACTTCATGTCCACACCCATCATAAACTTTTAGGAAGGGGTGTCCCCTAAAAACTGTCCAAAACCTGGCCATTTTGTTTTTAAAACAGCCGCTATAGAATACAAAAATTCAAAAATCGTATTAACGTTTGTAAGTTTAGTGTCGACTTCTAGGTTTTAAGTTGTACCGAATTCTAAAAAAAAAATAATTGCCAGGACTCCTCACAATGAGATATTCAAAATGGCGGCAAAAATGGAGCAAAATTCAAGTTTTTTTCGTAATTTTAAAATATACTGATCTAGGCAGATTTCAATTATTCCTCAAAAAGGGGAGTTCTTTTTCGGTGACTAGTAACTAGCAAACACCAGGTAAAATCCGTAGTTTAGTGTAGTTTGTTTGAAATTAGAGACTAAGTTGTGGCTGTTGCTATGCTGTAGCTCTGCATTTTTTCTCCCAATTCACCGTAAGTTAAATCTTTAAACTGCTGCAGCAGCCGTTGTAATTATGATAAATAGCTGTAAGTAAGCTTAGACGAAATATGGAGAAGTATATTTTGGAACAAGGGTAAATAAAACGATTTATTTTAATTAGGAGCTAAGCTAGGGCAGTTTGTCTACATCCGTCACACTGTGCTTTTTGCGTCTATTTATCACAAGTTACATCTTTAAACTGCAGCAGTAGCCGTTCTAATTAAGACAAATAGGTGTAAGTAGACTTAGATGAAAGATGGAGAAGTATGTTTTGGAACAAGGGCAATTTAAACGTTTAATTGTAATTAGGAGCTGAGCTACGGCAGTTTATGTACACTGCAGTTGTGCGCTTTTTGCGTATATTTACCACAAGTAACATCTTGTTACTGCTGCAGTAGCCGTTCGAATTAAGATAAATGGATGTAATTAGGCTTAGATGAAAGATGGATATGTATATTTTCGAATAAGGGTAATTAGAACGGATTATCGTTATTAGGGGTTCAGCTACGATGTAGTCCCATGATGTCTTCTTCAATTCACCTAATATGTTCCATCTTTAAAGTGACGCAGTGACAGTTCTCATTAAGATAAGTGGATGTAATTAGGATTATATGAAGGGTGGCGAAATGTATATTCCATCATAGGTAATAAAAACTGTTTTCGTGATTAGGAGATAAGCTGTAAGTGTTTATCTTGCTGTAGCTTAATACTTACGGCAATTCTCTCTAATTTGTATCTTTAACGTGATGCGATGGCAGTTCTAATTATGATTAATGGATGTATTTTAATTATGCTTGTTGGAAAAGATACATCTCCTTCTTTCATATAAGCTTAATTATATCCATTTATCCTAATGAGAACGGCTACTGCAGCAGTTTAAATATGTAACTTGTGATAAATAGACGCAAAAAACACAGTGCTACACCGTAGATAAACTGCCGTAGCTTAGACCCTGATTAAAATAAATCGTTTTAATTACCCTTGTTGGAAAATATACATATTCTCCTTTCATCTACGCCTCATTATATCCATTTATCTTAACTAAAACGGCTACTGCTGCACTTTAAAGACGTAACTTATGGTAATTTGACTCAAAATGCACACCACTACAGCGTCGATAAACTGCAGTAGAGTAGATCCCAATTACAATAAATCATTTTAATTAGCCATGTTGAAAAATATACACCTCCACCTTATATCTAAGCCTAAATACATCCAATTATTTTAATTAGAACTGCTACCGCATCACTTTAAAGATGTAACTTACGGTGAATTGAAGAAAAATGCAGTGCTATAGCATAAGAAACAACCGCAGCTTATCCTCTATAATTATTAAGACATAAACTACGTATTTGAAATGGTCTTTTTGCTAGTTACTAGTCATTGCAAACGAACTCATTTTTTTTTTAATAATTCAAATCTGCCCTACTCTATAAGTATATTTTAAAATTATGAAAAACACTTGAATTTTGCCACCATTTTGGCCGCCATCTTGGATATCTTGTCGCGTGGATTCCTGGCACCTTTTTAGAACATTTTTTTTTTAATTCGGCAGACCTTAAAACCTATCAATTGACACCAAACTTACAAACGTTAGTACGATTTAGAATTTTTGTATTGTATAGCGGCCATTTTAAAAACAAAAATGGCTGCCATGTGTTTTTTGGACGGGTTTCAGGAGGCACCCCTTCCTAAAAGTTTCTCATCGGTTTGGACATGAAGTACACGGGAGATTGTGTTATCCTCACAAAGTGAGTTTTCGTTAAAAGTTTGCTGCTTACACGCAGGACTAGGATAAGGTGTAGCAGAAGTACATCTCCACGAGAAAAAAAAAACGAATGCAGTAAAAAAGTGAATTCGTAAAATCTTGGTTATAGATTCTTTTGACAGCATCACTGTTCATGAGGAGGACCGAGAAAGAGGAACTGGCAGGTTGACAGTCAAACAATAAAGTATTGCAAATGCGATTTACTTTCCGGTAGTCTTTTAATTTTATTAATAAACAAAAACGGAACGTTAAATGTTTAGAGTAAGGGTCTAAAAGTCAAAACCTAGAAGGAACACGGATAAGGTTTGACAGTAAGGGTATAGGTGTATAATTTTCTAAGGGGCTGGTAAGCATTAGACCCTTACTACCCGGTGGTTAGCTTATAGTTCTACTCTATTCGGACAGAACGTGTGTATAAACGGTTGTAGCAGGTTTTCTTTGTTCTTAGAATATTGTTATGGAACTTTAAGAACATAATTTTCTTGTGCAGTTTGGCTTTTTGTGTCTTTTGATGCTTTAGAATTTTTTATTATATTTCGTAGATTTACGGTAGAGGATAACCAGTAATGCTCTCTGCTGCGAATACCCTGCCATGTGACTAAATCGAAAAATAACTTCCAACATAAAGCAAAGCAGCTAACGTATACCATACTACCACTAGATCATCACATGGGTCAGTGTAGGAGGATTTCCAGTTTTTCGTAAAAATGTATTTATTTCTGACCACCAGGTAGTAAGGGTCTAATGCTTACCAGCCTCTTAGAAAATTATACACCTAGACCTTTACTGTCAAACCTTATCCGTGTTCCTTCTAGGTTTTGACTTTTAGACCCTTACTCTAAACATTTAACGTTCCGTTTTTGTTTATTAATTCGTGTTACTTTTAGAATTGCAGCTAAACTGTAAAACTGAGAGTTTAACGCAGAGACCCAAGGCTGACTCTTACTAACACCAGTGTTAACAATAGAAGCAAATCATTTAATCTTCAGTCTTGCAGCTGGCGTTTGCTAATTAGCATTGTTGCATAATAACAATGTTTAAAACAATGTAAAACAATCAATCTGGTCGTTTAGAGCTCCATAACCCCTGAACCACTTGACCAATTAGAAAATGCCTTATGGAAAGGGCACATCTACAGAGCAATACCTGTAAAATGAGCTAAGAACCAGATTCATAGGACAAATGGTTTGACCTGTAGAGAGGACAGACGAAAGTATCCCCAGAACAAGAACAAGAAGTTGTCTATTTGGCCCCTCTCTGTATCTCGGGTTTGGCTCGCCCGAATTTCACAATTTTTGGACTGCAGACAGGCCTTGACTAGTCAAGGCTAGATTCCAAATTTGGTTTAAAAATGTTTACTTTTGACGGAGTTATAAGCTCTCAAAGTTGAAAGTTTAACACAGAGGTCCTAGGTCGACCCTTACTAACACTGGCTATCGCCAGTGTTAATTAAAGCAAAGTTTCACAGTAGAACAAGAACGAGGACAACAACCCCAACAATTAAACAATGAACACGGGCGAGCGTGCTAATTGTTTTGCCAGCGAAAAGTTGAATTTAGCAAATTGTTGCCTCGACTAATAATCTGCTCCGCGCGGTCATCTCTGCGGCAAATCTTAGTGACGTCATGTATGAAAGCCGGAGTTTTTATTCACAAAGTACAGATCGCTCAAACCAAAGCGATAGACTGGGATTTGGGAGAGGGGTGTGGACGGGGAATTTCCGCGCGTTGAACAGTGAATCTGTTAGCTCTGCGTAAAGAGATTGGAGGGGGCGAGAGAGGATGCAAGGGGGAGGGGCATCGTTTAGTTTAATTACCATCCACATTTACCTACGTGTAGCAAAAGGCGGAAAGGAAGAAGGGGGTAAAGAGGAGGAGAAATTAGCAATCATTTATGCTTGTGACGTCGCCTTGACTTATTGAAGAGGAGAGGTCTATGCTTAGGTCACATATGGATTTAGGATGCACATTGCACAGTGCTCTATACTTTACGAACTTGAACTCGAAAAGACTACAAGTTAAAAACAATGCATTCATTTTTTGCTGTAATGCAACAGTATTTTGGTGTGATAAACACAGGCGTTCCTGGGCTGACCAAAAAAGTCCGGTAGATTTTCTGCTTTTGTTTGCTGTGTCCCGAGATAAAAACCAGATCTTGACTGGGAAATTGAGGCCCACGCAGCATAGGCATTTCTTGCTGTGACTTTGTATAAACTTCTTGGTGATGCCTGCGCCACAAGAGTCGAGACCCATCTACAAACCATTGCTGGCTGTAATAAGAACCATCTGCACCAAAGGGGGCCATCATGGAGGGCAATACACCAACAGCAGAGAAAAAGAGAAAAAGAGCAAAAACATTGGACCAGGACCTGCAAATTCTGCAGTCTAACATAGCAGCTATAGCAAATCGATGTCATCAGTAGTTCGTGTTTCGGCCAGTATGGTTCTTTCATGGGAGGGAAAATGTCAAATTTAAAATGGGAATAACAAATTGACTGCAAAAACTGTGGTTGCGGGCCATTATGTTTTTCAAAGATTTCAGAAAGTAGTTCAGGCTGCCGTTCCACATGCGAATTATGCGAAAGAAGTAACAGCCGATTTTATGCTTGCTGAAAATGCGATTTCATTGTCAACCTTTATAATTTCGTAAGTACCCTGAAAAGTCGTAAGTTTTGCAATAAAGCAAACCTAGAGATAGGCAAGGGAAAACTGTAATGATTGTAAAGATGTATTCTGTAATCTGTATCCATGTTAGAGCGGAAACTCATCAGAAAGTGCACAGCTATCAGTCAAAATTGGCCATATTCGTGTCTATAGAATAATTGAACAAGTATGCTAAAACGAACAAAACCCGACTTAACTCGAGCTGGCAAAAAAGAGTTAAAGTTAAAGTTGAAGTAAAAATGAACAATTACCTTTTATGAGTTCGCAGTACGATCTTTTTGTATTTTTGGGTGTTGGTGTGTCTCTGTCTAGGCTCCCTGTGCTCTATACCAGACAGTGACAGTCATGTCTGGCAGTAATTTTTGCCTTGATTCTCGGTGAGTCCTATGTTGTGGAAGCCGTATGTACCAAATGCACCGGTCATGTCATGCTGTCTCTTTGCTTTATCTGTCAGTGAGGATTACGCTGTGGGAACGATCTATACCGGACACACCAGTCATGTAGAGCCATCACTTCCCTTGATTTGTCTGCAAGGACTACGCCATGGAATCATCTGCACCAGTCATGTCTGGTTGTGACTTTGCTTGGCTTGTCTGTGGCACTTTGCTGTTGGAGCCATATGTGCCAGACTGGACCAGGATTGTGCTGTGTGAGCCATGTGTACGAGGAAAACAGTCACTACTGGCTCTGTCTTTGCATATCTCGTGATTGTCCTGTGTTGGCTGGATGGTTGTCCTCAGCCTTAGTTTGATGCATCCTAATGTTGGTTGAATTTGATGCAACACATTGTCCCTTGGTTTTACTGTCCACTCCTTGCTGTTCATAGGTACCTGAAGTTGATCCGGACGGCCCCCGAGCATACCATGGTTGTGTAGTAATCAAGTTTAACATCTACATTATTGGAGGGTTCGACGGCATGGAGTACTTCAACAGCTGCCGGTGCTTCAATGCAGTCAGCAAAACGTGGAAGGAAGTATCACCAATGCATTCTCGAAGGTAAGAGTGCTAGATACCAAGTGTTTTGAAACCATGCTGTTTGCTTTCATGAACCTGTAATGTCGCAATTTGCAATTTGGTCATTTCAGATGCTACATCAGTGTGACCGTTTTGAACGAGATAATTTATGCGATGGGTGGTTATAATGGCCATCATCGGCAGAACACGGTAGAAAAATACAACTACATCATGAATCAGGTGAGGAAAGACCACCGAGTTAGCTGGGTGAGAACATCGGTGGTTACATTTGTAGTTTCTACGTGATTTCTTTAGGTTACTGGTGGTTTTCTGTGATCTTCATTTTTGCGTCTTAACAGGGTATATAAGCACCCCATCCATTGGTTTGCATAGATGCAAATTTCCCCTTTACATTCCAACTCTTACCTAATTGCAATTAAACAGTCATAATTGCAGTAACAGGAATCTACACTATCAAATTAGTGTTACACCATTATTAATATTATAATCAGGGAGTCGAACCGGAAGTGAATCGAACCATAAGCAGTTAAAAACTGGAAAAAAATGACCGTACCAGAACCCGAACCAAAATACTGTCACAATTCCTAGAATGGAACCGGAAAAAAAAATAGCTGTTCAGTATGTGGTTCAGTGCGTATTTAAATTATTTCCTTCGTTATGAAACTCAGAATAGAATCCTGTTTGCAGCACTACTTGTTATACTGCTATTTATTAGCAAGGTTGCTACTTTTCGGTGAGCTTCAATGCCAGCTATTCTTTAGTAACTCTTAATAGCGAATAGCTGCGAGCACTGGGGCGTCAGATTCGATAGGTGTCCTGGTCCCAGTGTACATCTCTGGCTTCGTACAGACCCGGGTTCGATCCTGGCGATTGGAAGTGTATATGTACGGGTTTTTCTCCGGTTGTTTCCCGCCCGTTGCACGAGGGTTTCCTCCGGGTACTCCGGTTTCCTCCCTCATGCGGCAAAAAACAACTGTAATAATGGTGGTACTTCTTCCACTTAACATCTGCCGCCGGGGAATTTGGGTGGGTGGATGCCTCGAGCATCGTCTCTATATATTATTATTATTATTATTATTATTATTATATTATTATTACTTGATTGCCCACAGAGAACCCTCACACGATGTTAAACTCTATACGATGTTACTCTTTATACCGTCTGCTGTTAATGGGGACGGGGTTTACTGAATTTGTTCACACAAGAAGTAGTCGGTTTAAAAGTTAAACATTTCGTTAAACAATTAATAGCTTATTTTAGGTTCACAATTCACAGTTTTACGGGATTACAGTTTAAACTCCCATCTGATGCATTGTCAATTCCACGCAAGGTCAAGGTGTATGTTTGTCTAAGTTTTTTACTTCGTATAGGCAACTGTTTACAGTTTACAACTTTTACAATTGTTGGATTTAAAACTTTAACAGAATAATGTTCGTATGAGGTTACTCCAAGTTACTTTTAAAACATCTCAATTAGTTCTGAAGTCTCACACCAACTTCAGCAAATACTTCAAAATTATTGTTAAACAGTTTTTCAGTTTTTCAATTAATATTCAATAGTCAATCAATTCAATCCTTGGTCTCTTATTAAATCTTGCAATTAATCAATAAAGTGTTTTAGCTTTACGTTAATTATCGATTTACTTATTAATCTTAGTTAACTGGCTCAAAACCTCACTACTGTTAACTCAAAAATACTAACATGTGGCTTACCCTGAGTCCTGGTAGACTGGTTTTAGTATATCGGTAAAAGTAGGCTGCTCCTGGACGCAGTGAGGACTCCACAAATTCATCAAAGCACAACAAATTTTAATTTTCGAAAGTATGTAACTTTCTTGCTCACCTACAAGATAAAAACAATGATATTTACTAAAAACCACAAACACTCGCACCTGACAGCCTAAAAAACCAACAATACTTACAAAACGCTCGAGATACATGATTAAAACAGACGCAATTCACAAACGCGGCCTGACATGCCACCATCTTGGAGATCAACACGCAAACAACACCACTGATCTTTATTTTTGTAGGTGAGCAAGAAAGTTACATACTTTCGAAAATTAAAATTTGTTGTGCTTTGATGAATTTGTGGAGTCCTCACTGCGTCCAGGAGCAGCCTACTTTTACCGATTTTCTCAAGCTCCACAAAATAATTTGTTTATGGTTTTAGTATAACTTCTGCAGCACAGTGTTAACCTCTAAACCAGTGGGCCGTGATTCGGTGATTGGATTGTAGTGGACTCCTCTCAATTTTAAGACTATTCAGGCATCTTTAGGCTACTCTCTTCACCTAGAGGCTAAGGCTTCGGTCTCTGTTTGACGAATCAGCAGAGATAGAAAGAGCTTGGTGAACTATGCTGTTCACAGGAAGCTGTTGAAGGAAATAGCTGGAGGCGAAAGACAAATTGCTTGTGAGGTTGTTATGGCCTTAATAAGGCAATGAAACCCCTGTGAACATGATGTGCCTTTAAGATAGGCATGTGCATCTATTATTTTTAATGGGTCCATGTCTTACTTTTTGGCATATGGGGCTCGCTGGAAAATGGGTCCAAGTAGGTATGTGAATGAGAGAAGTTGTTTACTGTTTCTCATGGTTAACCCTTTACTGCCCACTGGTAGGAGGCTACGGAATGGCAAAAAACTAAGTCCCAACGTGTAACGCTAGCTTTGTGATGGGTTCCCCGGGGACCCCGAGCAAAGCGAGCAGCAACAGCCCAGCGGTTAGCGTCCTCGTCTTCAAACCAACTGAATGCCGGTTCGAATCCCGCGACTGACCCAACTATCATGTGGGACTTAAAAAAAAATCATCCAGTTCGGCATGGGCAAAAAAGGGTTAAGAGTAAAACTGGATTTGGGGCTTAAGAACAAGGTAATGCCAGTACCTGTTACCAATGCAAAAATATGTAAGTCAAGTGTACGAGGTCGTGTCTTGACTTCTTTCACAGGGTCACTATTAACAGTAAATAAATTTACTGGTCTATGAAATGGTGTCACCAGGAGAGGTCGCTATTTTCCCATAGAGGAAGGAGGAACTTGTGTAAGGAAACTATTGAGTTGGTCTTTAAGTTTAAACTTATGTTCTTTGTAGTTGGTGAAATCCCCTCACTCTCTTACGAGGATGAAAGCCGCATTTGTTTATCCCTCTGGATAAATGACATGATACTTTGAGAAAGCGAAAGTGACCTCTTTATTGCAAAGCTCTTTTCTTAAATTAGTTTGCTACTTTTTTCTGTAGTTTTCTAAATCACAGAACATACCAATGCACCCAATTAATACCACGATACAAACTGCATTTTGATGCAAAAGCTGCCAAATACTCTGAGATAAAAATGAAAAGAAAAAAAAACCACTGGTTCCCAACAGAAATAAAATATTAAATAATATTT
>JAHWFP010123948.1:0-15335 GCA_023313725.1 Lithobius niger | reverse complement strand
TTAGATATCTTGTGAAATTACCTCGTACCACAGTCTTAGGGCGCGTTAACGTATAACGACTCGCCTTTGCATTCTCGAAGCTGGAAGCTAGAAATCATCTGAAATTCCAACATGGCGGCGGTTTTAGCTCTGCCAGCTCGCAGCGAAACGCGTCAATAATTGAGTTTAGAAGCGATTGGGAAAATTGTTTCGTCAGGAGGAATTCTTTATCTTACTGTCACGAATTTTAAGACTGCAAGCGTTTGCTCAAAAGATGTCGGATTTAGCTAATGCAGGAAGCGTTGTTGCCATGGCAATGACACCTTTGCCATCGCAATTAAATTTCAGCTGCGAGAATGCAAAAGCGAGTCGTTGTACAACCGTTCCCTTAGCTCTGCCGGCTTGCAACAAAAACCGTCAATAATATTAATACAGAAGCGTCCGGGAAAATTGTTTCGCCAGGGGAAATTCTTTAACTTAGTGTCACGTATTGAAAGGCAAAATTTACACAAACGATGTTGCATTTAGCCAAGACAGGTAGTGCTGTCACCATGGCAATGACACCTTTGCCATCGCGATTAAATTCTAGCTACAAGAATGCAAACGCGAGTCGTTGTGTAAACGTGCCCACACCCCGTCTAGCTAGAATTTTCCTGGTCCCTCCCAACAGGGCACAGCATGCGTTTGCATTTTGCAGAACTGAATTAGGTTGGTCTGATTTTGGCCACTAAAAAACAAGGGACCATGCCAGTCTGGAAACACGTGGCCACTCACGCCCGGCCCAAGGCATAGTTAGTAAATCTTGGTAAATTTTATACATTAAATACCACTACCACACTGGACCCCGAACACCGCTTTTGGCGTCTGGGTCCCGACTTGTACCAACAAGCCAAGTCCTACACCATCCCTTCCATACCCCTTTCCACACTGAACCCCGACATCACCGCCTAGGTCTGGACTATAGTTAATCTTTCTCTCGCTACAACATTTTCAGCGCTATCATTGTTACTTTCTACGTTCCCTCTCCCATCCCCTTCTCATGCTTTCCCTTTATCTCGGTATTAATAGCTTATCAGTGCTCAACGATTCAAAACGTTTCCCTAAAGCGCTGGCCCTTGCTCGCCTCCGACCCTTTCCACACTGACATGCAGGATAGGAGTCGGCGTTTCAAGACTCGACTTCGAGCAGGACTTGAAAATCTTGGCCGTGGCCCGGACCCGAGTCGAAGGCAGTGTGGAAAGTCAGGCTAGGGCACAGGCGGGTCCGGACTTTTCCCCAGTGTGGAAGGAGAATTAGTAACAACAAGTGAAACTAATATTTCAGCTAGCGAGACACCTTGTTACATTCGTTTTCGTTTTTACTTAGACTATTATTTTTCTTTTCCAGATAATAGACGACATGATCTTCACCATCGGTGGGTTCAATGGTGCTACAACAATCTCTCATGTTGAGTGTTACGATGACTACACCAACGAGTGGTACGAGGCGACCGATATGAACATTTGCCGCAGTGCCTTAAGTGCCTGCGTCATAATGGGGCTGCCCAATTTGACCGATTACATCCACAAACATCGAGAACGCCTCATGGAAGAAAAAAGACGGCGACTGCTTTCCCTCCCAGAACAGGGAACTTCCTCATAAACATCGAGACTTGGAGTCGTTTTCAAATATCCAGCTGAACAGTTTTGAGCCTGAACGTCGACTTACAGAGCCCACCACAACCCGGAATAGCCTAGCCGTTGTCTTTGTATCCTTAGATCTCAAAAACCTTACACGTGAAATATGTCTCCCGTCTCTTGATGCATTCCAGTCAGCTCCTCAATATCACTATAAACCCAGCCTGCATTCTCGCAATTTCACATTTCCTGGTTCTTTTCCCCATCTTTTTTTGTTGTTGAGTTAATTACTGGTTGAAATCCTCATTCCCCTAAAAAAAACTATCTGTTCCGTGGACCCCATTTTGTGTAGCCATTTTGCAAAATTCGGATTAGTAAATAAAATACTGCGCCCGTTATCAACATAACATATTCTTGACTTTGTTTATTACATTTACCAGAACTAAGGGTAGGGAAATGAAATCCAAAAATGATAACATATTTTGCTGTTCTGTCTATTGCGATTGTGCACAGTTAATAAAACGGCTATGCAATAACGCTGGTATTGTACCAATTGCCTAACATTTTATGTAACTACGAGATGGAAGTAGGTTTTTACAGGTATTTATTTCACTTAACAGCACTCTACTTACTACTAAAATTTTATTTGGTTTACGGAATCACTAACATTCTCGTAGTACGAGTAATTTTTACTGTTGAAATTGTACGTTGGAGCTACTGCGTTAAAATCCTATGGCCCAGACATTATTCATATTTGCACATGATTTTATTTTCTGTCTTATATCTTAAATTTGTAATCAGATATGCAAACAGAATCGAGGCAATTAAAGACGATTGCAACACCCAAAGTTTGCTGGTTGATAGGGTAGTGTTGGCGGCCTTTTCTTAGCTGAATTATATCACTACTTTCTAAGGCCGACCCTGTTTGGAAACTTGGTGTGGGTGGATTCTGTTCATTTGAACCAAGAAATGTGGAATCTAAAACTGGTAAACTACGACAAGCGTCACTGCCTTGTCGGCATACTTGAAAGAATTGAACAACGGAATCAAAAATGGACGTAAGTCCATCAATATGTCAACCGGTAACACCAAGAATCGAACAAAGTAGCAAAAGACCACCTACCACCTTCCTTTTCTTTTCATTTCTCCTTGAGGTGCACACATTCACAAATGGTAAAAAAAACAAAAAACAAGTATGGTGGTCAGTGTTCCACTCCCTAGAAAGATACTTCGACAGGGATGCAGTTCCACTACTTAGCAAACCAGTAAAAAGCTCAGCTTCCATCGTGTAATAACTGAAGAATGAGTATGACGTAATTTCGTGGCACGCGAATCGAACAGAAATGCAAGATGGCGGCTACTATTAAAAATCACATATACGGTGTACAAAACGTTATCACGCCTTATAAGTTGCATTTAGGCTGCAGTAATCATGATTAGGTAACACCAAAGTAGATTTTTCGCTTAGTTCGTTTGTGTCTCGGAATCAAAAGTTATTTCGTAACTCCAAATAATTTCGATACCATAGCTTTGGCCTTTGCTTGGCTACATTTTAGCTTGGCCATGTATTACGAATCGATGTTTAGGAAAAAGGACTGACTTTAGCAGTACCCAAGAGCAAGAAGGGGACAAAGGGGACGGCCGCCCCGGGCGCCGAAAAGGGAAATGGCATCAAAAATCCTGTTTCACCCCCGCCCCCCCCCCCCCCCCAACCCAAATTGAAAAAAAAAAATAGAACGTAAATAAATGCTCATTCAGCGTAGTCTACCCCAAATACAATTGGTCTTGAAAATTTAATTTGTGAGTTGCAGCCGTAGTTTATGATAGAGGTACCCTATGACAAGAAAACTCTTGAATTTGCCAACAATTTTTTTTTATTTTCGACACGGTGTTTGGGTCACCATGTTGGAATATCATCCAATATGGCAGCTGTATGTAGTACACAATTGCAGCAGAGTCCTGACTTTGTTTAATGTTTTAACATTTTTATTGCGAACAAGTTCCAAATTCCGGGCCAAAATCTAAATGTTTTTGTTGCCAAATTCATGTTCTTGCGAGTTTTCTTGCTAGAGGTTACCTCATCATACACCAAATACAATTGTATTCCTTCAAGTGTAGATAAATGTTTTTGTCTCATGCCTACCTACCTCACCCCTTAATGTCAGATTCGTACGTTTTCAGCTGTGGCATAGTGATCATTTTTGGCTTGACTTCTTCTTCATTTTTGGCGTAATTTGGGAAGAGGTATGTGGGAGGGGGAAGGGGGAGATTGCAATCTGCAGTATAATAACGAAAAAGCGGGTGGTCAATGAGCTACAAACCCCGGGTGCTCAAATGCCTTGGCCCGGCACTTGCACCCAGACCCGTGTAGATCTAACTGCATTACCAAGTTTGATCATGGTCTGCCAATCGATTTGAAAGAAATTGCTTGGACAGACTGACAGTGTTTCCTAGTCTTGTAATGAACTTCATGACGTTTGGCTTCGTCATGCCCAACGTACTACGGTAATTAAGCTATTTGAAAAACTATTATGTAAAAGAAATTAGTATTAAAAACGCTTAAGCGTATAAAATACGGATGTAAGCCTTAAAAAAGAAGCTGGAGATTTTTTTACACGTATTAGTGCGACGCTGATGGCTTACATTTCTTTTTCGAATATCTGTTCGTTTACAGCTTTTAAGTTTTTTAAGTCTTACATCTGTATTTTATACGCTTAAAGGGACACCTGGCCTGCCTTATAACATTCCGCGTGCCAAATTACAGCTACGCGCAGATCGTCATCCGAGCAATTGCAGTGCCAAGGTCGGTTGGGGTGGTAGCTGCGTTCCTCGCATAGCTGCTGTCTCGGTTGGCTTTGGGAATAGTACACAAGACAGAATCAAGTCAACGATTGTGTCATCATAAACCGGAATGATTCTCGTATTTTAAAATCACAATTTATAATTTTCTAGGCTAGCGTCTTATAATTTTGCTTCGGCGATCTATTGGAATAATTAATTTTAATTTTTACCGCATTAGTCTATTAGATTTTAGATCTCATGGTAATTATTAGAAAATTAGTAGATGTACTCACAGAGATGAAACGTCATGATTATTGTACGCGCGCAATGCATCATTAAGTGACGGGTCGTTAGTAAATAAAGTTCCATTATATTCAACAGAAAATCTTCTAGACGTCACATTTTGAAAAGCATTTTTAGCAAGGGAAAGACTAACGGTAACGAAATAGACCTTTGGGGCCGTACTTGATGTGGAGGATCGAGAAAAATGGTGCTGGGAGGTATATCCCTTTAAGCGTTTTTTAATACTAATATCTATTATTTTTTCTTGTTCCAGCAAGAATAACAAAGAAAATAATATTACAATCAATTTAAAATAACTCATATAATAGAGCCTTTTTAATACTCAATTTTAAGAGCTATAAAAATTGAAAATCCTTTGGTTCGATCTCTAGGTGAGAGCAAAATTTCCTCAACAAGAAGACCAACAACGATTGTAGTCACATTAAAATAGCGTTCAAAGTGCCCTAGACGTTTTTCATAACTACGTTTTAAGCTATAAAACTTGAGCATTGGTTGATTGGTTTGATCACCAGGTACAGCTGCTAAGGGGCATAATTTGGGGTAGTCATGCACATCCAGCTAAAAGCCATGAAATTTGGTACACAAGTAATTTCTTAGCTTATAAATCGAGCTAGCTATGGAACCCCTCAAGATACCCCTTAAGGCACCTTCCTGTGCGCCCCCCCCCCCCCACCACCACACTCACTCCTGTATGAGGTTAAAGACCGACAAATTCTTGCTGATCTCGCTAAAACATGAATTGGTACACAAGTCAGTCTTAGCAGTACAAATCTAAAAGAATTTGTTCGTCATCAGGCTCATGGAGAGGACACAGGGAAGCACTGGAGGGCCTTGGGTGTATCTCATGAAGTTCCGTATGTAGTTCAATTTCTACCGCTACAATGCATGTTTTTAGTACATTCAGAAAGAAATTATGGGTCATCGATGCTTCATGGGGGTGGACAGGGGAAGGGGATGCTGGTGGAGGCTTAAGTGGTATTTTATAGGGATCAATGGCTGATTCTATTTCTACTATAGGAATGCCTGGTGTACCGAAATGCATACTTTTAGTACGACCAACAAAACGTTTTCGGGTATCTGCCTCATGGAACGGGGATTGGGGGGGGGGGCGAGATCGCTGTGGGGTAATGAGGGATTTCACGGGAGTTCCATAGCTGGTTTGATTTGTACTGCTAACAATGACTTGTGCACCAAATTTCATTCTTTAGCACTATCAACAAGAATTTGTTGGTCAGGCATTACGGAGGGGGCACTGGGAGAGAGGCGGGACGTTGGGGTGCATTGGAGAGTATCTAGAAGGGGTTCCATAGCTTCGATTAGTACTACTATGAATGACTTGTGTACCAAATTTCATGGGATTGGCTCGATCTGTAATAATTTGCTGGTGAAACCTCAGGGAGAGGGAGAGCCTGGGGATATTTCATGGGGGTTCCATGGCTGGTTCAAAGTGTACTGCTAAGAATGACTTGTGTGCCACAATTAAAGCTTTTAGCACGACCTGCAATAATTTTTTGGTGAAGCATCATTAAGGGGGCACAGGGGAGTGCCCTTTGGGGTACTTCATGACGGTTCCATGGCTGGTTTCATTTGTAATGCTAAGATGACTTATGTACCAAATTTCAAGCTTTTAGCTCGATTTGCAAAAATTTGTTGGTGGAGCCTCATCGGTACACGGGGGGTGTTAGGGGTGGGGATCCTTGGGGGCGTATTTCACGGAGGTTCCATGGCTGGTTCGATTTGTACTGCTAAAAATGTCTTGTGTACCAAATTTTAAGCTTTTAGCTCGATTTGCAAGAATTTGTTAAGCAGACCTCAGGGAGGGGGCATAGGGGGCGCTGGGGACCCTTTGGAGGTATTTCATGGGGGTTCCATAACTGGTGGTTCGATTTTTACTTTTAATAAAGACTTGTATACAAATTTCATGTTTTTGGCTCGATTTGCAAAAATTTGTTGGTCAAACCTCAATGAGGGGGCACAGGGAGGCTCTAGTTGCCCTGGGGGGGGGCGTACCCCATGGGGGGGCGTGGCTGGTTCGATTTGTACTGCTAAAAAAGACTTGTTTACCAAATTTCATGTTTTTAGCTCGATTTGCAAAAATCTGTTACTTCATTTAATGATTTCTGCCCAGTGCTCTAAAATAAAAAATGCTCTGCCTACGAGAATACTGCAGTCACATTAAAGTTGTGCTCAAAAGCCTCTCTATTCGCTGTTAATACCTATATTTTAAGCTACTACAAAATTTAGAAAAGAAATTTACTGTATCAAAACATGTACAACATTATTCTTATATTAAAAATCACAAATAATGTCACATGAATGCCATTATCTTTAATTTGGATACAGTATCTGTTTATGTGACGGACGTGCTCTTTTGCAGAATTTTTCAAAATTTTGTCATTTTGACACAGCTACAGCTAGAGACCAGGCTGCAATTAGATATCGGCTAACAATTGAGGACCGGCCACAAATATGCAAGTAAAAATCGATCTGATTGCCTTTTAATAATTGGCAATAGGCGATTTGTGTCTTCACAAGCATTTCCTCCACGCAATAATGGCACCCTCAGGTATTTTTAGGGTATTCTGACATTTTATCACATGTGCTGAATGGTGTGCTGTAAATGTTTAAGTGTTAAGCTAGACTGTTACGATCTGGCCAATGAAACAAGTCATTCACTTACAAGCAGTAGAATTCCCCGTGCCGTTCCAAATATTGAACAATGTAGAACTTTTGATACCATGGTTCGTCACGGTGGCCAGATATTTCCATCCAAAATGGTTGTTCCTTTTGTGGGTCGAGTGGTGTACAATACCAACTGGTGTGAGTGCGGTAGAACCACATAACTTTGGTCGGTTCCAAAGTTTCAAATTGGTACTTTTTACCTCTGAAAACAAGACGATCAACACAGTCAGCAGGTTCCTTCTCGAGTTCTTTTAGGTGATGAACGAACAAACGATCAGTTACGAGAGGTTCTAGGCCTAACAATATGCGCAATTCCCCAAGGTCTTTTTCTGTAAGTTGTCTTGCTTGTCTTGGGACTGGACACTGTCCCTTTTGGTAATCCTTCTGGATGGCACTCACTATGTACTGGATATCGGTACTTCGGCTACAATATGAATCATCATAGGTTCTCTGAATTGACACGACTTCAAACTCGTTACCCCACAGCACAGGATATCCACTTGTACCTATCACTCTGGTAACATCGTAAAGTATGTCAACTCCCCTGTACTCTGTTACTGCTGTGGGTACAAAAGCCATTTCTTTATTTTCCATCACATAAACAATCGATGAAAGTGGTGCTGGAGTACCTTCGGCAGCCCGCAAAAATTTAACGCCTTTGTTGGTAAAATCTTCTAATACTGATGGTTTTAGCTCTATGAAGGTAACATCAAGAAATTCGCAGGTGAAACAATATTCGATCATTAGGTCACTAAGAGTTACGTTCGTGTTAAGGCCAGCAAATGTAATCTTGATTTCTTCAGAAAATGCACTAGATGGCAGCAAGCGATTGTTGGTAAGTACGCCATAACGGAATTCCCTGCTTACCCTTATCGCACATAGAAATCCATTTCCGATCAGGTTGCCACGCTGTATCTTACAAATCGCAGTGTTGCTAGCAGTGATAAGCCTGGTTGTTAACTCGTCAGGAAGAACTCGTTGATTGTGAGCCTGCACTTCCTTGTCCGGTTCTTGGATCTTTACTGAATTCTCGATTGTCACTGAGGCATTATTCATTCTTGCGTTCTTCAGTGGAAACCAGCACGATATTACAGTGGTGATTTATGTGGTTTTTAGAACTTGAAACTATTACCACTCTCAAAACTTCTGGTTGTAGGAATTATTTTCCATATACACTTAAACTTTCATTTTAGATATTCTCACATAGGTCAGTATTAAAAGGAACTTCCTACATAATCTGCTGGTGAAGCCGCCATTATGAGAAAAGCAGTTAACTGTCAGTCTTCCCTTATCTCAAGTTTAGGCCCCACCCACTTGGCTAGACTTTTCCTTATCTAATCATTTGTTTGTACATTTTACAGTGAAAGTGCCGCTAAAGCTTCCGTAATCTTATCTGTTGCGTACTGTTCACCAAGAAAATACACTACTTAAAAACAAGATGTGAAAGAAAATAATACCAAATAAGAACATGACTCAAACAACGACCCAACGACAACCATACGAACTGGATTTCAATTTTTTTTAGACATCGTCAGATCCATCTAACTCATTCCGCAACTAACATGATCCAAACGAAGTGACCCTATTGATACAATTTCGTGCTCCCATTAAACGTTAAAAAAATTAAATATTGGCAAAATACGCACTCTTGTCTGGGACACAAACCACTACTAAACATAGAACGAATGGCATAAAACAGCTGGATCAGTCAACCATACTGATATTTTAGCACCTACTTTTCTCTCAAACCATAAAGAGAACATTTATAATTATCTAGAAGCGCGCTGCTTCGCCCATGAAGTTCAGATTGTTGGATTCATGGCGTCTAATTATTGCCGTCTGATTGTTGTTGTTGTTCAATTGTTGTTGTTCATTATCAGTGTTTGGGCGAAAGCTAGCAACTGCTTCTCTTAGCCGAGACATTAAACCAGCGTTTTCTGGTATTGAATCTACATATATAATACGGAGCAGGCGGCCAAGTCACCAGCCACGCCATTTCACCGTACAATTAAGTACCCCACCCTGTACTGCCATCTGTTTACGGGATTCGCCTTCAAATTCGGGTTGGGACACTTTTCCAACGTCTTCGAACAGATGGCGCCACTTACCATACCTGCCGCACCGTTTTTGGGTTCGTTTTTTTGGTATTATTGTGGTACCAAAGCGGCCAACAAAGTTTTAGTCGCGTGGACTGTGCCATTGCCGGCGTTTGAGTTAAAAAAAAAAACCCTTGTCTACTAAACCAGACAACTTTAAACCAAACGATGATTGGTTCTTAATTTCGAGGCCCTCTCGAAGTTGGCAGCCTGTTACATGGAAAGGCGCATTTATTTCCTAAATGTTCACTTCCAGAAAGAAGTTGAATTGTTTTTATTTTATTTATTTATTTGAGCGTACAGGCCTATATCGCCAAGTGCTCAGTCTAGCCTACTTAAAAACTAAAACCAAATGCCACCAGTACAAGAAGCAACTTACAAATCACCAAAACAACCAGCAAGCACCCTGGACCCTATGCACGAGGTACCGGGAACAAGAGAGACTCCTGAAACTCTAGGTGAGCCGTTGTGTTGCCTTACAAAACCCCAAGGTCCTGCGCAGGGGGCCTATACCTAACACCGAGTGTGGGGAGACGCCGAGGGCTACGCGAACCTGGTCGACCCCTACATTATGGGCAAAGCGCCGCTGAGTAGCCCAAAGAGGGCACTCCACCAAAAAATGACGTACAGTCTCCTCCCCACCGCCACAGGTACAAAGAGGAGAGCGAGACCACCCCAACCTGAACATGTGAGCCCTGAGCTGAACATGACCAGTTCGAAGTCTGGAGAGCAAACCCGCATCGCGACGGGAGAAACTGTCAAGAGACCTAGGGTAGGCTGTGGTTGGGTGCAACTCGTACAAACCCCTGCCCACTGGACTGGCAGACCACTCCGCAGCCCACTCACGCTCAACAACCCTCGCAACCACAGGCTGTAGGTCCCTGGGACCCATGGCAAGACTGATCACACCCCCTTCCCCATCCGAGCCCTGCCTGGCTAGACTGTCTGCCAGCTCATTGCCAAAGCAGCCTGTGTGGCCCGCAGTCCACTCAAGGGAGACTGACCTGCCGCGCTGGCAAAGGGCAAAAAGCTTCCACCCTATCTCAAAAGCGATCGGGTGGGAACATTGGAGAGATAGAAAACAACGCCTCAGAAAGCCAATACTAGCCAACGAATCGGTGAGTACACAGAACTCAGGCACCTGCATATCCAAACCAATGTCTAGTGCCACAGAAATAGCCGCAAGCTCCCCCACGAAGGCCGAGGGGAGCGGGCGAAGAGAGAACCGGTACTCCAGCCGCCAACACGGAACACAGACACCAACTCCCCCTTCCCCCCGTTCAACGAAAAAGGAAGCGTCACAGAACACCTGAACAGCCGAACGACTAGTCGTGCCTCTTTCCGACTGCACAGAAGCCACCGCCGCTGGACACCACAGCCACGGGGCCGGTGGATGGACAGAAACCGGAGTAGGAAAGCCACCCATCCCGTCCAGCAGAAGAAGCGTGGCCCCCTGGCCTGGAGCACCAAGCAAACCACGGGCCCTATCCGACAAGGACATATAGTCCAACAGAATACGACCCAAGGGGTCTGACCTGCCTCTCCCAACTGCCCGCAAACAGATTCTAGCCAACAGCTCCCTGGCCCGAAAGGCAACAGGGCGCTCGCCAGCTTCCACATGTAGAGCAGGCACTGGGGTAGATGGCAAACAACCGGTGACCACTCTAAGGCACTGATTCATAGCAACCTGAACCTCCTTAATCGCCTGCCGAGAGCTGGCCAAAACAGGGATATGAAAATCCGCGCAAGAGCGAACATAGACCTTGTAAAAGGAAACGACAGTGGCACGCCTCGCAACGGACGCATTAGTAGCGATGGACCGCAGCACATTCGAACGGGCTGACACATTTTGCTTCACGGCTGCCACATCATGGGTCCACAACAGTTGCGGGTCCAGCCAAAAACCAAGGTAGCGAACCTTCGGCTTCGCTGCGACCCGCGACCCGTTTACCAAAATGGAGCCCTCCCAGGACTTCCCCCGGCGGAAAATCATCAGCTCCGTCTTCGCACTGGCTAACTGAAGGCCTCTAGCCGCCAGTGCAGACGACCCCCTTGCAATAGCCACCTCAAGAGAAGCCAAAATCACAGGCAAGTCCCTCCCCGTAAGCCAAACTGCCACGTCATCTGCATACGCGACCACGTTGACCGAAGAGTTCATCTCTACTAGGACAGTGTTGTGTTGGTTGTACGCATAGCCTAGCTATAGTTGGTTCTTCCCAGCAAAGAATTTATTTGTATTATTCATATCATTGGTTAAAATATCATTTGAGACTAAAATGTACTGTACTGTCTCCCAGTTCAGGAAAGAGCGATGGAAAAGCCTGGTCGGCAATTACGCCTCGTTTGCCTGGAGAATGAAACATCCGGCTTATCGAGCGCTCTAGCCTGGTGGGGACTAACTTCCGGTTTAGAATGGAGCGAACGCTCACTCGCGTTCTGGGGTCGATGCAGGCAGCATGGGCTGCAAGCTGCAGTCATGTTGTTTAAGCCATGTGGTCAAGCGTGTGTCATTTGTTGTAACCTTGCAATGTCACTGTTAAATAAACAGTTGAACTTTAGTTATTCTTCTGAACCTTCTTTGAAACAAAACAGTAATTTGTAGGACTAGGAATTCGCTGGAGTAACGCGGACATTTTCCTACATATTGATTGCCACTGCAAACAGAGCCGGGCTCAGACAACTACCCTGGGGGAGGCCGCGGTCAGTGGAGCTAACACTGGACCACGCACCCCCAGCCCTTGTCGCAAAGCGCCGCACGCCGAGCAGCGCCATAACCGCAGCAAGAAGCTTTCCGCCAACACCCAGGGACCTCAGGGAAAACTCTACCCACGATATATCAACCATATCGTAGGCCGCCTTTATGTCCAGGAAAACAGCTACGGCGAAGCAGTCATTAACCCAAGCCTCCCTGATGCCCGACTCAAGGTACAGCACTGCGTCCTGAGCTCCCCGATTCTTCCGGAACCCAAATTGAGCACCGAACAACCCGCCCGAACCCTCAATTTGCCACACCAGTCTATTGACTAGTATCCTCTCGTAGACTTTGCGAGCGCACGAAAGGAGCGCAATTGGCCGGTAACTCGTGACAGAGGAGCGGGGCTTGCCCCTGCCAAGCACCGGGGTAAGGACAGAGAAAAGCCAGGAGGCCGGTACCGGGGCCCCGTCGAACCGAGTCTGAAAGAAGTCCAACAACGCCTTCTGCCCATCACGATCAAGGCCACGGAGGTCGTCATAAGAGACCCTGTCAATCCCCACAGCACTCCCAAGCCGACAAGAGGCTAATGCCGCAGAGAGTTCCTGTAAGACCAGCGGCTGGTCAGCCTCATCCGACCCGACCCTCAAGTTGGTGGGCGGGGGAGGAGGACCCCTCGGTGCACCATAGACCTCCGCGAAATTGGCATTAAAAGCCTCAGCCATCTTTGGGCCCCTAAGAACCTCGTTGGAATGGCCAAAAACCCAAGCAACAGCAGCACTTACATCATGCGGGCGGACCAAGGCCCAGACACGCGACAGAGAAAGGCCCTGAGATACCTGGTCACATAGCCTTGCCCCAAACATCGCTTTCTCCCTGCGGAGAAGAAACCGAGTCTCTTGGGCAATCCCAACAAACTCGAACCACCGTTGGTCAGACCGACATCGGCAAAATCGCTGCCAGGCACGGCGACGATCCCGCACAGCCGTCACACACACCGAAGTCCACCACACCACCACACGGCCCCGTCTACCAGACTTTCCACGCAGGCGGCGCTTGGTACCACGCCTCCCACCAACCCACTTTCTAAGCCAAGGAGCAAACTCACCAGAATTGACAACTGGCGGAACCTGTGCTACGACACCACCAAGGCGGCCGTGCCCCCCCGCCATCCCAGGTTAAGGCAACAGGAAAGTGGTCGCTACCCCGTAAATCCGATGATTCCTCGAATGAGAACCGGGAAGCCAGCTCGTTCGAGCAGAGGAACATATCCAGGACTGACTCCTGGATCTGGCCCCCATACCTCCTTACAAACGTAGGTGTGCCATTCTGCAGCACAGAGAGGCCCAAACAGTCCACGGATCCAGCAATCAGACGTCCACAGGCATCACAATGACCACTCCCCCAGAGCCAGTGATGTGCGTTGAAATCCCCCCCTAAAACCAAGGGCCGGGGGAGGGACCCAACCCACTCCACCCACTCATTATACGAGACCCTTCCAGTGACGTGGACTATACCGATGGTCAACCACCCTAGGCCCCACCACACCCGGAACACGCATGCATCAACACCCCTGCACCCCCGAAAGGGAGGGGTCACAAACGGGACCCAATCCTTAATGAGCACCCTCACCCCTGAGCCGCCAGGACCAGCGACGCACAAAAAACCATTTAGACTTGGGACAAACCCGACTGCAGCTTGGTTTCAACCAAACCCAAAATTTCAACTTTAGTACCCAACCACTCCAACTCTTCCCCCTTATTCCCTATACTTCGTACATTCCAGGTACAAATAACGAACGGAGCAGGATAAACACCACAACACACTACGGAGACACCTGCACCATCAGCAGCTCATTTTCTCCCTCTTGAGAGAACGTATCACTGTTCCCCCTGTTTGAAACAGACACTTCACCACCATCTGACTCCCCATTCAGCATAGCTACCTCGCTGGACCACGACATTGCTGCGTCACTACACACCACATCTACTCTGCCTAAGCTGCTAACTCGATCATCATCTGCTAACACTCCTGATGCACTGGTTTCCCCAAAGGCAACACACATATTTCCACCATTAGGAACACTTTCACTCGGTATATCACCTCCTACACTAACACCACAAAGTTGATCACCTTCACCACCACCAACACCAGGAGCTGCAGAATCCGGGCACACTTTCATCAGGGTCCCCTCCCCACCATCTTCCAACAAATCACCCACTGAAGCCACACCACCGCTCAGCAAATCACCACTTCCCTCCTTATCCTCGAAATCTTCATCACCAGCCAAAAGTGAAAAACGGTTCTCCTCCACTGCCACCTGTTTCGGGAGAGGTGGAAAACTGGCCAAAGCCGAACGGGAAGAAGCCTTTCGCCGCTGTGGTCTTCTCTGCGTAGACCAAGCGCTTGAAGAATCAGCTACTGGAGCACTCGATGGAGGGTCGTCAGCCCCAGCAGGAGCAACGGTACCCACCGCCTCCTCCACAGCAGCTACAGGTTCGGAAGGCACAGGAGGTGCGAGGTGGACACACAGGGCGTCACGAGGTAAGGCTACGTTGCAAACATTGCAGACAACAAACGGGCAAAAACGTCTCACGTGTCGTTTTTTCCTGCATTTCAGGCACCTGGGTGGCCTGTCCGCCACAGACAACAGGGAGGCAACTCCCAGGACTCTAACGACATCAGGGACGTCCTCGACGAGCACTGAGTCCCTTAGCTTCAAAGTACCGCACCTAACCCCAGTACGGCAGTGACGCAATCCTTCCATTGAGTGGAACTCGTGTCGCAAACCAGAAACTTCCCCGAAATCTGCCAATGCTCTCACAATAGCTGCATCAGGCACGTCCAGTGGGAACCAATGCATCCGGAACTTGAGGGAGCGATCCTGCAAGTCAAAGACAGTTGCTGGGTGGCCACCTACCTGAAGACGGCCCCTCTCCTTTACCATCATCTTTGCCTTCCGGTCCACAAATTCTACCTGAAAGGCGTTATTTGCCCTCAACCAACAGAGGCCAGCAATTCGTCGCAAATCAACAACTTCCGCCAGTGCATCACGCACGTTTTCCAACAAATACGGGCGACCAGCCTCAGCCGCCAATATAACAAGCGTCCTCTCCATAGGAATGTTTGCCAGGGCTCCTTTGTACAAACGCTGTAGCCAGGTGAGGTCACGTGGGACCTCCTGTG